>JACAXG010000201.1:0-258390 GCA_018881555.1 Amblyornis subalaris | reverse complement strand
GGGACACAGAGACACAGAGACACAGGGACACAGAGACACAGGGACACAGGGACACAAGGAGATAGAGACACAGGGACGTAGGGACATAGGGACACAGGGACACAGCTCTGTCCGTCCCTGCCAGTGACCCGTTTGGGGGCAGAGGTTAATGGCAGGGCAGGAGGGGTCGAGAGCTGTCATCTCCAGTAGCTCTTGTGACACTTCCACAGGGAAGGGGCAGGGACTGGGGGAATTGCCTGGTCCTTTCCCTGCTTCTCTGCATCTGATTTGTGTGCACCCACCTGAACCCCACTGCGCCTTCCCTTTGTTCCATGCCCTGCTGCCCCACCAATCCAGGGGCTGATCCAGAGCAGCAGAGCTTCTGATCTGSCCCTTCGTGTGTTACACAGAAATCACAGAGTAATAGATCAGAAGGGAAAAAAGGGTGAAAGAGAAGGAGGGGAAAAGATGTTCCTTCATGGTGCTTTTGTTTTCTAACAATGTTGACATTATGTGGAGTAACCGAGTATAAAATCTGCCTCTCGTTTGGGAGCTGGTGTGCAGGGAAGATGTTATTATCCCAGCCTTTTATGCCTCTTTACCCTGTCTGGATCAGAGGAGATAAATGTGTAGATAGGAGCCTCAGCTCCTGTCTTTATTTAAGCTGTCAGGTACTGCTACATTATTTTATGATGATTGTTATAGAAAGCCTCCACAAAGAGATATATGTTTCTATATTCCCCCCTGTTTCCTATTTTAATCTATAATTTAATAATAAAAGAGATGTATTTCCCTGTATTATTTTTATTTGTAGTGTCAGTGCTTCTCGTTCACTCTTATTTTTCAAATAAACATTCACAGTCACAAAGCACTTAAAATATGCACATAATCAATCTTCTCTGTTCTCTTTTGGGCTCCCTCTTGAGTATTGTTGCAGTCCTACTTTAATTTACACTTTAATGCAAAAGCATCTTTAGTACAGAGCAGGTTCCTGGTGGGGACAGGCACACAAGCCCAGGGCCAGCGTCCCGCTCAGCCACGCTCCCACGCCCACATGGCTCACGCCTGTCCTGTCAGGCACAGCCACACAGGACATGAGGCAAAGGCCAGTTCTGTCGAGGTGGTGACATGGGSGGGCCAGGACGGACAGCAGGGATGCTGTCCTGGGTCACTGACCAGAAGTGCTCTGTTTATAATCACAAAGCTTTCAGATTAAACCAATCACTTTGATGTTTCATGATATCATTAAYAGGAAAAAATCTTTACTGTGAGGGTGGGGAGGCCCTGGCACAGGTGCCCAGAGAAGCTGTGGCTGCCCCTGGATCCCTGGAAGTGTCCAAGGCCAGGTTGGACAGGGCTTGGAGCAACTTGGGGTAGTGGAAGGTGTCCCTACCCATGGCAGGAGCTGAATGGGCTTCGAGGTCCCTTCCAACCCAAACCATTCTGTGATACTCAATGATTCTGTGATATAATAACAGATTCTGGGATTAAATTACCCATCAGGGCTTGGACAATATCTTCCAAAATATTGAGGTGTTTTCATTGTATCAGGGCRTTGAACTTCCCATGGGTTTCTGGGAGAGTTGGGTGCCATAGAAGGAGGTGAATCTCTGGGTCTGAACCAGATACCTACTGTACATCGAGCTTTTGGGTGAGTTGGCTTGAGCTGAGCTCACCACCATGATTTGTCTGCTGCTTGTTCTCCCCGAGGCCTGTGACCTTCCCTGCTGAAACACCGGTGCAGACTGCAGCCCACAGCCCCAGAAAGCACCGTAGGGGTGACTGTGACTGGTGCAAGCAAAGGGCTCGGGAGCTGTCATGCTCTTGAATTGAACAAAGGTCACTGGAAACATTTCATCCTGCTTCTTTCTCTGCAAAAATGTGTTTTTCAATCCTCTGTAGAGACTTAGAATCCTTTGTCTTTTGGGGGGAAGTATCTGCCTTCTGCTTTGTTTTTATTTTGGGATTTAAAAATATGTCACAGCCTTTACAGACCTAAGAGTGTTCAACAGGCAGATACACAGCAGCACTGGGAACATCATTTGGATTGATGTGAGGCTGTGGTGGGGCTGGGCTGTGTGACCAGGCTGCGTCTCCCGAGGTGCCCGATGATCACCTCGTGTGCCAACGTCCTCCTGGGGAGCTGGTGACAACAGCTGTTGGAACAATTCCCAAGGAGGAACTTGGCACCACTTCAGATTTAAAAGAGAGACAATTAGTGGAAGTAGTTTCAGTCTCGATTATGTCCCTATTATGGCAGAAAAAGAATCTGAAAAGCTGAGACAGTTTGTTTCCAAGTGTGTTGAAATCGTGTCCAAAGGGAAAATGAGGGAATCCCAGAACTGGCTCCACACCTCTTATTCTTGCACGTCTGAACCCCATGCCAGGCAGTACCCACCTCTGTCCAGCGTCTTCTCAAGCCTTGGCTCTAGAAACTGTAGCAGGAGTTACAAGGGTTGTCAGCAGCATTTTGACTCTACTTAGTTTAAATCCAGTCCCTAACATCCAAATCACAGGAGTTGTATTTTTTAGAAAAAAATTAGAAATAGTGAACAGCTATAGAAGTGATTCCTTCTGCTCCCAGGTTAAAACTTCCAAGAGAAAAACTTACATGAACAAACCACTGGGAGACACTGAGTGTAACACAGACATGTCTCTGTTCYAGTGGGGTGTTTTTCATTTGGGCACGTTGATATTGCTGTGTTTGCACTCAGCTCCTCCTCCTGCTGTCAGGTCACAGGGCTGCAGGATGTGTCTCAACATCCATCYCTTCTCATGGCAGCAGTGGGAGGGTCCTTGGGGACATCCGGGAATCCAGATCCATGGATGGGCTGRGGGCACAGAGCCTGCCAGCTGCTGCCTCCACAGTGCTCAAAGCAAGGAGMAAAGTTTCCCTGCATCGCAGAAAAGCAGATTTGGAAAGGTCTTGTTTTGTCCTCTCCCTGCTGGTTTTTAGGTGACATTTAGAAGGGAAAGATGCACAGACCACCTTTCCAGCACATTCTCCAAGACCCGGGAAAACTCTGGCCCAAGCTGTGACCACGTGCTCCCTGCACCCCCTGGCACACGGTGGCTGTTCTGCACATGCTGGGTGTTCCCTGGGGTGTGAGCTCGGCCACCCCCCCCCTTGCACTGCAGAGCTCTGTTCCTCCTGAGCTGCAGGACAGGCTCAAGCAGGGGCTGGAGCATTTCCTTCCGTGGGGAGCTGCACCCACGCTGCTGCCCAGCACTGGCTCTGCAGGATCTGCAGAGTGCTTGGAAGAGCTTATCTGGGGTCACCCACTGTGGTCCTGGTCCATCCAGCCCACCCATGTCTCTGCCTCCCAGGGAGGTCCATGTGGGAGTTGTTATTGGGACTGACAGTGAAGACAGTGGGTGTGTAAGGACTCGAGTGGGCTTAGCCCTACCAATGACCTGAACCTCTGAGGAGTGACACATATCCTGATTTATGTCTTTCTTCCTACACAGACAAGGAAAGACCAAACATTTTGGCTTCATGTAGGAAATTAATCAAAAGTTTATGTGAGAGAATGACCCAGCTTGGTCCCACTGCAAAGCTTTGTCCTTCTCCACCCCTGGCCACCTGCCCTGGCAGTTCATGACAACCAAATTCTACCTATAGCTGTGTCACAGACCCTGGAAACCTGCCCATCTCCCCAAAGCCTGCCACACCGAACCTCAGAGGTCTGGTCTAGTCAGAAGGTTTGCAGAGAAAATTAAGGTTTTTTTCTTCCTGGCCAGCTTCCATCTGCAGCAGCTCCAGCTCTCCAAGGCACATCTCAATTAATTAATACAGTCAAACCTTGTTAGAGACAATCGTTGGCCAGAAATTACCCAGTCCAGAGTTCTCTTTGCTTTTCTCCTTGTTACTTCTCACCGTTGCTTTCCTCCCTGGTGCCTTTCTCTCCAGGGAAGCATCTCCTGGCAAAGCCTGGTGTGGAGTGGGAGCTTTTGTAGAGGTTCAGCCTCCTGCCAGCCCGAAGCTTGGCTGCAGCCGGGGGTGCTGAGTGAGTCCCAGCTCAGCCTGGCCACGCTTGGAGCCCTCAGCCCGCCCTGGGCAGCAGCAGGTCACGGCTCCGAGGCTCTCAGCAGGTCCCAGCAGCTCTTCTGTCACCTCAGACTTGGACTGGGGGAACAGCAGCGACTTGTTTCTGTCAGACAAGTGAGATATGTACCCCAAAGCCTCTGTAATGAGGAGCACTGGATCCTGGGAATACTGGAAGTCCTCCAGGCAGGTTGAGGTTTGACCTGAGAGACTCTGAGGATCCAAGGAAGGAAGGAAGGAAGGAAGGAAGGAAGGAAGGAAGGAAGGAAGGAAGGAAGGAGAAAACCCAGACCAAGCACACTCCAAACCAGAGCACACATCAGGGAATAGAAACGGTGTTTGGGTTTGTATCACCGGCCACAGCTGCTGCAGAATCCCTCAGCTGTTTTTTTGACACTCTGGAAAACACTTAAGTGCAGTCAGGCCAGGGCATAGTCTGTAGGGGCAGGGCATGATGCCAGGGAGGAAGGTTTGGGACAATGCCATGGAAATGGAGGCAGCAAGGCCCCCTGCCATCCTTCCTGTTGAGAGATGTGCTGGGGCTGGGGTTTGCTCCCCAGCTCGGCAGGAGGGCCTGGGACACCCCAGCCCCAGGAATTCCCCCAGGCCCCTGCCCTACAGCTGCCCCTGCCCTGCAGCTGTCCCATGGCCACAGTCTGGGGTGTGGGACCCCGGGGCACGCAGCTTGTGAGAGCCCTGGTGCCCCCAGGCTGGGAAAGGGGATGCAGGCGGCCGGGACATGGACTGGAGGGCGCTGAGGGCTCTTCCTCGTCCAGGAGCAGCCGTGTCCCAGAGCAGGCAGGTCTCTGAAAGCAGCCCAGGCACAGCAGGAGCAGAGGCTGCTTTGTGTCTGGGGGTGAATGAGAGGCATTTTCCAGCGCTGTCAGAGCAGAGCTTTTCAACAACCTCAAATTATTATTATTATTTTCTTTTAACGGGAATGCAAATATGTCAGCATTTCTAGGTGGCTTCATTAAGTACCCAGCACATCACTCAGAGCCTCACAATTCTTGTCAAATACCGACATCCCCATCCCGTGCTCATTGCAGAGTCTGAATTCCTCTCACTCTRTCTCGTAATGACACTTTCAGAACAGGATTTTAAAAAGTATCCAAAAGATAATAACAGTTGTTTTTCTTCCTCATAGTTCCTAAATAACACGGAAAATACATGCCAGGGTCACTGCAGCTCACACCCCAAGTAACTCGGTGCTGTGTCATGGTGATACAGGTAAAGAATTAGGTCTCATCCTGGGATTTAATGGATTTGTGTTGAAAAGTGGGACAATGCCTCATCTCCTCTGTGTGTAGGAAGGAGAAATTCCTATCTTTCCCATTTTGCTKCTTCTCGATTGAACAGGAGGGAAACGAGAACAGTGCTGCAGGGTCATTATTAAAGCTGATCAAACTGAGACCAAAATAAATTGACTAACAACAGAAATATCCTTTTATTACATAAAGGTCTTGATTTGTCTGTTTATTTTCATAAATACATTGAATTGTTTCTTTGACCCTCAGTACATATCATTCCATTTCCTAGGAATTTTACCCACCTTTGTCCCCCAACTATCAAATTAGGGATGTCCATCACTCTGCCACGTATCTCATGGTCAGAGACCACCATAAGTCTCACCCTTGCCTGCTGCACCATTTGGGCTGCCCCAGTGTCTCAGAATATTCGCTCTTATCAAGTCTATCTTGATCCCTTTCAAGGTCTGTCCAGGCTGACTTTCCTTTCCCACTGCAACTCCCTCCAGTGTCTAATGAGAAGATCCTCGTCCTCTCAGCCATCGAGAAGAACTCCTTCAAAGCCCTCAAAACGTGGGACAACTCAATAACATTCCTAAATAAGTGAAGCATGGAGAGGTAGTTTTTACATCTTTGAGTACGGGGACCTCAACTGAAAGATTTTGGAGCACACTGTAAATAAACACAGTTAAACAGGCAATTTTAAGAAAGGAAAAGTCATGACCAGTCACCCCTGGTCCTACTGCGTTTCAAGACCAATCACAAAAACTTGTTAAATATTTGAGCAGAAGGCATAGCACATGGATTGGCTCAAAGGGAGATCTCAACTATTGCTCCAGATGTGGATGGAGAAGACTGATGATGTGCAGGGAGAGGCAGACAAGTATATTTTAGCAGCACTATGTCTAAAAGGGCTGAGCCTTGACCTTCAGCTGTACAAAAAAATAGGTATTTCAGGCTCCAAAGTCTTTGAGACTCCTTATTTTAATGAAGGATAGATACTCCAAAAATTCCAGACTGAACTGGCAGAAGAAATGAAGGAATTCAGAGGCACTAATTAAAACACTGTGGCCGCTGTTTTGTCACTCATTCAGCCATGAAAGCTGTGAAAGCTCAAGCTAAGCTTTGCATTTGATGCTGCAGTGATATTTTATAGCTGAGGTAGCTTTGGCTGGGCTGGTTTATGATCAGCCTCTGCAGGACCATACCTGGCTCTGGGGCTGTGACCCCCTGGCCCCTGGGGTGCAGAGCCACTGCTGGTGACCCTTTCAAACCAAAGGCGCTGTCGCACGGAGGAGGTTTCAGGGTGTCTGGGAGCAAAGGCATCTTTGGAGATGTTACAGCTGAAATGTTCCAAGTGCTCTGGTGGGGAGCAGGGAAATGTGAATGGGATAACAGAGTGCCAGCCTGTGGAGGGCAGGGCTGAGAACTGTAAAAGCAGCTGTGTGCAAGAGCAAGCAGAAGCCAGGGAAGAAGAAAGAGCAATCTCCTGAGGTTAAATTCTTTCAGCTGGAGCCAGTGCAACATTCAATACACACAACTGTCAATACCTCAGGGGGTATTGTAAAAAAGATGAGCACAGACCTTTTGGTAGYGATAGGAAAAGGGGTAATGGTTTTAAATTAAAAAAGTATAGATTCAGACTAGATACAAGGAAGAAATTTTTTACAATGAGGGTGGTTGAGGCTGTTGCACAGGTTGCCCAGAGAAGCTGTGGCTGCTCCATCCCTAGAAGTGTTCGAGGCCAGGCTGGACGGGGCTTGGAGCAAGTTGGAATAGTGGAAGGTGTCCCTGCCCATGGCAGGGGGTGGGACTGGTGACCTTTAAATGTCTCTTCCAGTCCAGACCGTTCTGTGATTCTGTAACGTCCATTGGGTTGCACCAACCATTGGGAGAGCAAACCCCTGGGGAAAGCAACCCCCTCAGCCAGGCTGGGAGAGAGGAGCCGTGCGCAGATCCCAGTGGCTGCCACAAGGCTTAGGATGGATGAGGACCACACAGTGCAGGTTGTGCTCACTGATCCCCAGGAGCTCACGCAGGGATACCATAGAACCATGGAATGTCTGCCTGTGTTTCCAGCCCTACGTTTGGGTTCAGACTGGAGGGGAAATGGGCACTGGGAGGACTTGGCCAAGCTCTGGTCGCTGTGCCTGGGTGCAGCAGTGCTGACCCTGCTGTGGGGGGAGCAGAGGAGGGTTTGGTGCTCCTCTCCACAGCTTCTGTGGTTTGGTTGGCAATTTTTTACACCCTCAGCCCTCAACATACCCTGAGCTCTTTAGTCACTGTCTTTGGCTTTTCCCAACAAAAAAACTGCCTGATTTCCAGAATCAGCCAGCTGTGTGCATCTCCTCACCACCACTCCCCCCCGCAGATGATCTGCGTGTGAATTGTCAGCATAAAATTTGACCAAGTCATAATTTCTCCTTTCAGCCACACACTCCTTCCCACCAAAGCCCCAAATAGCAGAGGAAACCTTGCACATTCCTGACTCCCGATACAAACATCTTTCCATGGTGCTAGGACCTCTATCTCCCAGTGCAGGATCCAAGGCTGGAAGCCTCAGCTTTTTGGGTTTTCTTTGCTATTTAGACCTTACTATGCAAATACATTATTCTTTGGGTTTGGAATGGTTTGCAKTATTCTTCATATGACCCCAAAATACCTTGCTTGAGAAGTGCTGCCAGGCACAGTTCCTTGCAGGCTGCTGCTGAAGGAGGTTTTATCTGCTCTGTAGGCAAAGATGGGAGCTCTGGTTGGCAGAGTCCCTGCAGAACCCAAGTGCTGCGTGTGCAGACTGGGCTCTAACAAGGATTAGAGCTGTGCCAGGGCTGGGGCAGGAGCAGCCGTCTCATTGTGGGAGGGTTGGGCTGGGCATAGGAACACATGAGTTGAAAACAGGGATTTGAAGCTCAGCAACTAAACTGAAATGAAAATCCATTTCAAGCTGGTAGTTAATGGGCAAAAATGGGCTGTGCAGGCTTCAGGGGGAGATCCTTCTTCCACCCATTTCTTGGTGTCTGGGAAAGCACCTCCCTCAATTAAAGAAAAAGATTTCCTCACACTCCTTTAATAGCAAGGAAATGCTTGGAGGGAGAAGCTGCTGCTCTCAAGGTTACACCCGGGGGCCTGTCAGGGAGTATTTAATGCAGATCTCAGCCATCCTGAGAGTGGAAACTGAATGAACTTTGAAAGGAAAAGGAACATGCCTGCACCCCAGCAAAAGGGAAACCCTGTTAATACTGTTGGTCCCTCTGCACTGGGGCCTGGGGCAGGGGGAGTCAGGGGATTTCTGACCCTGCTGGAGGCAGTGGAGGGAGGGTGGGGTGGGTGAAGGACTCTCACAGTCCCCCGGAAGAGTCTGGGTCTGATGGCTCCACAAACATGACACTGACAGTTTCCTTCGGTCTCTGTAAGTCTGGAGTCTTGCTCTCCAAGTTGTTTTCTTGTCCATTTGTCCCTGTGGGAACAGTCTCTCCTCCAGTCCAAAAGCAAGCAGCTAAAAAAAAATTATGTATTTTGTGTATTTGCAATGGATTTCCTTGTAGTTGTACTCTCATTTTCACTCTTTTTCCCTTCAAAGGTCGGGCCTTAGGGCAGAGAGAGTGATCCTGAAAATTTTATTCATGGCTGCCATTGTCCTGTGGCTCCGGGGTGTTGTTACATGGCCACTCCAACTCTTTCTTGATATTTTTCCTTCTAACTTAATTTTTTCCAAATTCAAGAGAAGATCCAGTAACCAAAGCCAAGTAGTTAAATCATCCAACTCTATTTTTCCCCCTTAGTCCTCTTGTTTGCACAGGACGAGTCTGTTGGCATCACAAAACGTTATTTCCCTTTTTTCAGCCTTTCCATAATTTTTTCTTTATTTAAAATCTTTTAAGGAGGCTTTTACACTCTGCACCACACAGCATTTGTTTTGCACAGTGTATCAAACACCCATTTGTATCATCTTTATAGTTCTTGAAAARTCAAGAGAACTTTTCTCCTCCTGAACAACCTTTCAATAGGGACAGCCGTGGGGTCGGATGGTTTTTCCTCTTTATTTAAGCTCTGCCCAGGAAGAAGATTTACAGGCTGGTAAGTCACCCTTTTGGGTTCCAGGGGGCATAGGCCAGATGGAGGAGCCACAGCCGAAACTCTGCTGCAACACCAGGACCCCAAGCACCCAGGCTGGAAGTTCCCTGATGGAAATTTCAGCATGAAATATCTGTCAGAAGTAAAGTTGAAGGGATAGAATCCACCTGCTGTGTCTCTGCTTGGTGCAGATCCTCCCTGTTACTCCAGGGAGGATAATTTTCTAGAAGTTCTAAGGTTCACAGTGTCTCCTGGAGCAGTTCAAGGTGGCAGATGGGGTGGACAACCCATGGAACTGCTCACAGCAGGACACTGGGGATGTTTACGTGGGTTTGTGGAGAAACTGGATGCAATCCCCAAAGAGAGATCTGTGAGAGTCACTGGCTTGCACAGAAACCACATTTTGCTCAGGGAGGTTGTGCTGTCCCTGGCAGTGTCCAGGGCCGGGTTGGATGGGGCTTGGAGCAGCCTGGGACAGTGCAAGGTGTCCCTGCCCATGGCAGGGGGTGGGACTGGGTGACCTTTAAACGCCCCTTCCAACCCAAATCGTGCTGTGGTTTCATGTCCACGGGATGAAAAGAGCTGGAGGCTGGAAAGGCACCAGGGATGGGATCATGTGCTGGTCCCACTGTCACCGTCTGCCTCGGGCATCCTCAGCTGGTCACCGCAGCCACGTTCCCCAGAGGGATCCTGGGGGAGAGGGGCTCGTTTCCAGCAGGAGCCTGGTCTTGTGTCAGGACCCTGCAGCATTTTCCAGCCTCAGAGGGAGGGAGGGAAAACCAAGGGAGAGATGAACACAGAAGAGGTCCCCAGCTAAGACCCATTTGTGAGATAACAGAATAAGGAGGAGTGAGAGGGAAAGCAGGAGGAGGAGGTGGTCTGGAAAGCAACTGAGCACAAACAAAGTAAATAAAGGTCAGCTTGTGAGTCTGGAGTTTGTGCTTGCTCCAAGAGCAGCAGTTCAGGACTTAGGAACGCTTGGCAAGGGTGAGAGGAAGGAGTGCTTGCTGCCCTGGGATTAATTTAAAACACAGAAATGTGATCCCAAGCAAACGAGATGATTTCCAATGTCCAGGGCAAAAGGAAGAAAAAAACTCAAAAAAGTACACAACCCAAATTAAGGAGAATTGCAGTGATATATAAATAAGCACAGGTGTATCCACACCCAACCCCCAGATTCCCAGCTAAATTCTTAGCTCTTTATCCCCATATTTATGAGGGATCTCTGCTGATTCATGTGTGCTGGAGTTCTGGCTCAACAATTTTAAATGGCCAGCATTTCTTTAAAAGATAATCAGTGCCTCCAAAGGCTTTTCTTCCTCCTATCCACCTTCCCAGCAGGATAAAAGATTCCCCCACACAAAATTGGCCGAAATGGAAATTGCCCACGTTTCTCCCTAAGGTATGCACAGCAAGCAGCTGCGGTGTGGTCTCCATTGGGAAGTTCTATTTTATTCAGCCATTCAGCCCAGGTGCTCAATAAAAAATGCAAGAGCAACAAAAACAACAACAACAAAAATCAAAAATCAAAGGGCAAAGGAAGGGAATATTGCTGCCAGCTAAACAGCCCCTTTTAATCTGGGCTTCGTCGTCCTCCTTTTGAGGGGAATGGTGTTGTTATTAAAGTCAGATGAGAGGGAGAGATGGGATCCCAGGTGTGCGGAGCTGGAGTGGTTTTGGGAGATAAGATTTAATTTTCAGAGGCAGAGACTGGAGCTTTGTTGTTGCAGAAGGAGGGGATGTGTGTTGGGGAGGCTCCGGGGAGCACGGGGGATGTTTGACTTCACTGGGTGTCAGTGCAGAGCAGTACAGGGCTGGGTCTGTGTGGCTGTCCAAAGGCAGGTCCAACTGGGGAAAAAGAACTGCTTCTGTGTGGTTTTTGGTGGTGATTTGGCCTGAAAGCTTCCATTCCTTATTACAAAGAGGTGAGAGCTCCTAATGACACATCCCTGCATTTCTGAGGGAATCCAGAGGGCACGGAGCAGCTCTGTGGGGGCATGTGGGCCCTGCCCAGTGTCCCGGCCGCTCCATGGGGCTGAGGCAGCTCCAGAGACACATCCCTGCCCTACAGAGGCACTGTAGGTGACACTGAGCTCCAGCCTTCCATCCCAGACTGGACACGGGAGTCCCTGCATGTTTGTGGCACTGAGGTTTCCCTCTCCTGCTCCCTGGGCTGGTGGTGGCTGGAAGGAGCTCCTGCCACTGATGGAATCTCCAGGACGTTTCGCCAGGGATGTTTTGGAGGAGGGTTGGAGACACCGAGTGCAGTGCAAGCCCAGTTTTTCAGGACAGAGCAGCCAAGATTGAATCCCTGGACAGCAAATAAACAGCTCCATTTGGGGAGGTGCTGACTTGACCCTTTGAAGCCTTGATTTTGGAGGAACATGGACAAGGGTTGGCACCTCTGACAGGCAGACCACTGTTATGCCAGAGCAGCAGACACAAAGCAGAGGCAGAATGGATGCAAGGCTCACATGAATTCCTCAGGTCAGAAGTGAATAAAAACTGGAAGCCACAGGACTGATCTGGGAGTCAGGGATGTTTGGGCTGTCTCTTCTCTGCCACAGACTTTCTGTGTTCCCTGGGGAAACCTCCCCACCCTGCCAGATCCATGCCT
Organism: Amblyornis subalaris; assembly: GCA_018881555.1. Lineage (NCBI taxonomy): Eukaryota > Metazoa > Chordata > Aves > Passeriformes > Ptilonorhynchidae > Amblyornis > Amblyornis subalaris. The sequence continues at coordinate 246,428 of JACAXG010000201.1, read as the reverse complement.
GCCTTATCTCTTTGCATTAAAAACCCACAGTGATGGATGGATGGATGGATGGATGGATGGATGGACGGACTGATGGATGAATGAATCCTCCTTTTTATTATTTTAAAAAGGCTTTAGAGTACAATAACTATCCTCAACACAAGACATTCCACCTTTTAGTGCTGAAATGGAGCAAAATTTCAGCAATAACCTCAACTTGATGAGAACTGGGTGTTTTCCTGTGTTCCAAAATGTCCATTTCTTTTTGTCCTGAGGTCCTTATGTGCTGCTGGGAAAAGAAGGGAGAGAAAAGGGGAGGATTTTCTTTTTCAATGAAATTGTAGTAGTCTGTGCAGGAGTCTAAGGAAGAAAGGGGAAAAGCATCAGTCAGACATGGGTTTTGCAAATTCCAGCTGGATTCCAGTCCCTGCGGAAAGACCCAGCAGCGTTAAGTTCGTGTCCTCCTTTTGCAACTCACCCCAAATTCAGCCTTAGAGATGCAGTGGTTTGGGTTGTGGTCTGGGTTATGTCCATGTCTCCCCATCTAGACCCTCTGAAAGAGCTGCTCCAGGTGCCTGTTGGTGGTCAGAGAAAAGACCCCACGTGCCAGTCACAGCAGGTGGGGATGGAGGACTTGTTCAGGTGCTCAGCATCAATGTTGGAACAGTAAACTCACTGCTGCTTCCCTTTTCCCAGCTTTGTTCTGGCTGGTATTGCTCTGGAATTGCTGCAGGATGGGCACCAGAGAAGTTCTATCATCACCTGCTGTTGGCTGAAATCCATTTAATGAGTTCCCAGAAAAGGCACACAAAGCCACCCCAACCTCTGTGCAAGAACTGGGTGTGAGACTGGTTTGCAGCTGGGAACTGTGGCTCGGAATCCCCACATCCTAATCCCAGCTTTCCAGTTATCCTTTTTTTGTTAGGGTCAGAGCTTTCTCTTTGGTCTTGAAGACCTTCATGGCAGGGACCAGTTCTCTCTAGGATTTGGGACAGACTGCCCAGAGAAGCTGTGAGTGCCCCCGGATCCCTGGGAGTGCCAAGGCCAGGTTGGATGGGGCTTGGAGCAACCTAGGCTAGTGGAAGGTCTCCCTGCCCATGGCAGGGGGTGGAACTGGATGATCTTTAAGGTCCTTTCCAACAAAATCATTCCATGATTCCGTGCTTTAGAGAGAGGGGGTGATGTGGAGGGGAACTTCACTGTCAGTCCCAGAATGAAATAACAGAGAAGTGGAGTAACTTGTCCAGGACTGTGCCAGCAGTTTGTTTCACAGGTGAGAACAACCCTGAGGATTCCCAGTTGTGTTTGATGCTTATCAAGATGCCAGTCAGGCTTTTCAATGAGAAGCTCAACCTTAATCCTCACTATCTTGATGAGCTTTTTTGTGTGTTAACCAGCTGCCAAACACTTGATCAGGAAAGTGTCTCTGGGCTTAAGAGGGTGAGAAAAAAACCCCACACTTTCACAAAAGGCAGGAACGTGATCTCCCAGAGCAGATATTGGTGTGAGACAGTGAGAACCCTCGAGATACTGAGTGTGTAACATTCAGACATCCTCCCGCATTCATAAAATTGGGGTCAATAACACCATTATTGATGCTAACTGTGGCAGCCCCATTTCCCAGAGTGTCAGCTGTAATAAAACAGCTCCCCAAATGTCAGGCTGAGCATAAAGGATATTAGAAGCCTAATGGAGCACATTCATACTTCTAATTGAGAGTAAAATATCATCAAACAACTGAATACTTTGACAGGGTTGTTTAATAATTAGGCCAGGTTGCAAGAGAGAGAGTTCAGCTCGCTGCTGAAAATGAGGCAGGGCTTATGATGAGGGGAATAGAGAGAGTCTTTTACAAAAGCAATTTGAGAGGAAATATTGCTGAAGAGTGCTGTGAAAAATGTCATGCCTATGGTCTCAGCCTGCACAGTCAGCGGGAAGGCGAGTCCAGTGCAGGGACTGCCCTGGGAGGAGAGTGCCAGAACCAGATGTTGGCGCATAAGCTAGGTTTAAAGAGCAACTTTGTCATGTTTGCTTTCATTTGGTTTTTTACATCAAAGACTTCATTTATCCTCTCCTCCAAGCAAAGGCTACAAGAGGCAGAGCTGCCCTGCTACCTGAGCAGAAAAAAAATCCAGAGGCTTTTAGCTAAAAGCATGAAAGACCATCTCTGTGACCCTGCTTTGACTTTGACAGTCTCTGGAGATCCTCCCTGTCCCTGGATGACTGAACTTCCCCAAGTGACGCTGTCCCTCCTGTCACTGCGCTAAACTGGGGGGAGATGTTGGGCACTGCAGAGATGGGAAATGTTCCTTGTCCTACCTGGGGACACGGCACTTGGACCACCTTCTCTCACCCCTGTGCAGCAGAAACTGCTGCCTCCAGTGACTCCATCCCACACAACCTCCAGCAACACCACCCTGGCGGGCGGAGTTTGGCCAGAATGGCACCGTCGATCTGCACGGGGCCAGGGGGGTGATGTGAATACAGATATGGGGAGTCTGATAAGGCAATCGAGGACTGCTGTGATAGAGGCTGATGAAAGCCTGTGACAAACAGGAGATGTTTGAGAAGAGCTGAGTGGATTTTAGGGTACAAGTTTCCTACCAGCGTGGTGCTGGGCTGGATTTTGGGAGAGGAGAAGAAAGGGAGGGAGCATCTCTTCTGTAAGCAAAAGCTGAGAGACCTGGGGATGTTCAGCCTGGAGAAGAGAAGGATCCAGGGAGACTTCAGAGCACCTTCAAGTGCCCAAAGGGACTGAAAGAAAGATAGGGACAAACATTTTAGCTGGACCTGTTGCAATAGAATGAGGAGTGATGGTTGTAAAATAAAAGAGGGTTGATTTAGATTAGATATAAAGAAAATGTTCTTAAGATGAGGGTGGTGAGCCCCTGGCACAGGTTGCCCAGAGCAGCTGTGGCTGCCCCATCCCTGGAAGTGTCCAAGGCTGGGTTGGATGGGGCTTGGAGCACCCTGGGATAGTGGAAGGTGTCCCTGCCCATAGCAGGGAGTTGGAACTGGATGGGCTTTAAAGGCCCCTTCCAACCCAGGCCATTCCATGAACAGGTGAAATGATCTTCTCTTGGCTCCGCCAGTTGTGCTTACAACTCCCATGGTACTTTTGGCAAGACCAGCAGTGTGGTCTCTGGCATCCTGGCCCTGCTCCAGCAGTAATAATTCTGTCCTGCCTCCCCAAATTCCTCCTGTTCTCTCAATTAGAAACAATTTTCTTCCTCACTTCATGACCCAAACTGTTGCCTCAATTAGTGGTTCAGTGTTGATTAAACAAGCTGGTTCCTATAGATGGTTGGAAAGGAGTCTGTGGGGATTCGAGCACTGATGGAATGCACAATATTAACTGAAATCAATAGAATTAGTGGGTTAATTCTATGCTAATACATAGTGCTGGAGGAGAGGTTAGGCTAATGAAAATGCATGTATTCCCTAAACTATTCCATTTGCATCAGATGATTCATCCAGCACTGCTTCTTTCAAACTTTAATGGGATTAAAAGCACATTTACTAAGTGTACATGACCGAGGCACAAGCTCTGCCTTACCAGATTCTCTGTGTAAGGCACTGTCTCTGTACCTGTTTCTCTGCAGGTGCAGAGGAGAACTGGAGGTCTGAGAAGGGGGGTTCTGCTTTGAAGGCAGCAACTCTTTGCTAGTGACTGCAGGATGATCTGACATGAACCCTTCCCTAGTCCTGCCCTGGGCTTGTGAAGGTGCTGGTGAGAAGTGAGCAATGAGAAGCTGTGGCCATTCTGATGCCCAGCTAAACCTTGCCTTGCATCAGCTGTTGTTTTCTTAGACTGGGTAGACTCGCTGAAAAACAAAACTTCTGGGTTTTTCTTCTTCTCATGCTGATTTGTAATTGGAAATTTGTCTCAATAATTGAAAATATCTTGGTCTGTAAGAAAAAATGCCCATTTACAACACAGGCATGGAGTTATAGAATCATTAAGGTTGGAGAAAACCTTTGAGATCACCAAGTCCAACTGTCATCCCAGCACCACCACCATGTCCACCACTAAACCATGTCCTCAAGTGCCACATCCACATGTTCTTGAACACTTCCAGGGATGGTGACTCCACCACATCCCTGGGCAGCTTGTTCCAGTGCTTGAAAACCTTTCCACAAAAACATTTTTCCTAGTATGTAATGTAAACTTTCCCTGAAATATGCTTGGACATCCTTGGCTATCATCGGGTCCCACCGCTTGTCGAAGTGAAAATATGGGGGCAGTGGGATTCATTTATTCTCGAGAAGAGGTGCAGGTGGATTCAGCTGTAAGCAGCGGAGGAGAGGATCCATCCCTTGCACACTTTTATAAAGGACAAGAAGTCAATGGCTTAACATAAGCCAAGACCAGACACTTCTGAGCACTGGGAGGAGAAACACTGGACTTAAAGATATCATGGAAGTGTGTCAAGTGCAAGTCACATGCACATCTGTCAGGGGTGAGTGTGGCTGCAAGTCAAACCCCTTGTTTATGCCTCAGGTTGCAGAGAAGCCTGGGCACGAGGCTTCCAAACTGCCCAGACTCCAGTACATTTTTCAACTTTCTCTTGTCCTTGCAAAATCAAAAGATCCTCTCAGGAGAATCTTGACAACTGTCAAGAATAAGGGACAACTCCTGTTGTTTAATTAAAAGAACAGGTAATTTATTAACAGAAAAATAATTAGTGAAAAATATAAAGTCTGGAATCTAAAAAAAGGAAGAAAATAAAGAAATTGAATAACCCGGGAATGCAGGATTGGAGACCGTTATTGCCTGTCCGACTAATAACCCAGGGCCGAAGCCTCACAACACTGGGTTCCGTTTTAGCTAATCCAAAACGGAGTAAATTAATTAAGTGTCTCTGAGGAGACAGGCCAGTGACCTCAGTGTTGGGCTTTGCCGAGGCTGCTCTAGGGCAGGAAAAGCGGCTCCTGCACCTGTGCAGGGGTTTTTATAGTCTCTTGGCTCCACCCAAGACCGCCCACAGTCCAGCCCACAGAGTCCAAGAAGATTGGTGGAGTCCTGCAGTGAGATCATATGAATCTTCCAATGGCTCGCTGTCGTCAGAGGGAGGGTCTTTCTGCGGGAAATCCTCCTCATTGAAATTCATGGCAGGGTGGGGCTGAGCTGCAGTTTAACGGCTACTTACTAAAAATAGTCCAGGATTTCCTCCAGGAGGGTCTGCTGCACCTTAATATCAGGGCTTAAAGAATGCTCAAAAGGGAATAGGCACTTCTTCTAACATACGGAAAACTTATGAAAACTAACTAAAACAACACACGAATAACTTGAAACAATCCAGCAGCCCACTATCTAACATACTTTCAGCAATAAAATGTCATAAAACTGTTTCAACACGTTTTAATAACCAACCTCCTCAAACTGTTCAAACACACAGTCTCAAAGAGAAACTCCATAAACTGGGGTCGTAACATCTATCCTCTAACAATCGAGCTTTGTAAAATATTTTAACAACTTCTTAATATTACAAATTAACAATTAAACATATTAATCCTTTTAATAACTCTCAACTTAATTATTGGACCATTAAACATGCAAAAGCCAATTATTGGGGTTTTCATAAATAACAACGACCACAAGCCCAGGTTTTCCTGCATTAGAAGGGATTGATAGCAATATCACAGAATCATTTAGGTTGGAAAAACCCTTCAAGACCATCGAGTCCAACCTCTCCCCAGCACTGCCCAGGCCAGCACTGCCCCACGTCCCCAAGTGCCACATCTGCATGTGCCGGGGTTCAATAACCAAAGGGTGCCTGGGTGGGGGCTGTGGGCAGGCACTGCGGGCACTGGACACACCTCAGGCTCCGTATCCCCTGTGCCACGTGGCACAAGCTGCCTTGCACTGCGRTGCTGCAGTGGTGGATAACACATCTGCATTATTGCATGTGCATGACCAAGGAGCGTTTGGGCTCCGTGTGGTGGGGCTGATAAAAGAGCCCTTGGTCGGCTGCATCACGAGGCCGCCCAGGCAGATGGGACTCACTCCAAACACAAGGCCAGAGCCTGCTGTGGGGCCGTCCCAATACAGCCACGGGGCAGCCTAACCTTAAACCAACCCCACAGAGCAGGCAGGTGCTCTAACTGAGAGAGGGGGTTGCAAAACCTTTGGAGTTTGTTTCTCYTCTGTGGGAAATATTGAAAAATTCAGAGGCAAGAAAGATGGTCCTGGCAACCTTATGAATTTTTGGCAAAAGAGAAAGTGGTTTTGGCCAAAGAAGAGGTGATTTGGCTCCTGAGCTGCATCTGTAGAGATGAACTCCAGCTGCAGAACTCCGAGCAGAACTGACCAGACTGCAGGACTCCCCATGGCCACAGTTCAGAGGCCACATTTGTCTTAGCTTGGGGACATTTGGGTTTTCTATTTAAAGGCAAAAATATGTCATCTCCTCTTTGTGCATCTCCATTTGCTCTGTGGGTGGGTTAAAAGAAATGTTTGATCCCACAGCACTTGGGGAGATGGTTCTTGGAGAGATTATTAATTGGGAGTTGGAACTAGATGATCTTTAGGATCCCTTCCAACCTTTCATCTATGATTCTGTATAATAACTCATTCTATGATTCTATAATAAATTTTCTTCAAAAAATTGCTATTTGGGACAATCTTCCCCTCAGAATAGGCCTTGCCCAAAATAAAATGTAGAGAAGAGGTTGTTTCATTAGGAGRAGGGAAGGACTGGTTACAGAATTTGAGGCAAATCCTTCCTTTATGGTTTCAATGAAGTTTCTTACCACTTCTGCTTTGTAGAGTGACTGCACAGCTGAACCTGGGGCTAATCTTCCAATTCCACCACTCTGTGTCATGAGCAGCAAGATAACAGGGGGTCTCTTACCCTCTTCATGGGTAGCCGCAGGACAGTGCCTTTACCCTTTACCCATTACATACAAGGTCAATACAGTATTTTTCTTAATTTACAAAAGGTGACATTGATTTCCTGCTTGATCTGTCATTTCTCTGGACCTGAGCACCACTGTGTTTTTCACATAATAAGCTCTGTATTCAAAAGCACTTGGGTGGTGTGGGAACCTCATTTCCAGAGGTGTTTTACGGTTTTGGGAGCATGTCCTTCACAGAACACCAGATCAGGAGCAGTCTCTGGGTGCTGTGTCTGTTGCGGTGCCTTGGCCCTGGCCCAGCACGGCATCGAGGGCTCACACTCTGCATCCAGCTCTGCTTTGACCTATGCTGTGGTATCCATGGGAAGGAAGGCAGGATGCGCAGCCTGGAAGGACCCAGGGATCATGCAGGATAGGGCGGCTCATTTCTGTGGCTCCTCCTCTCTYGTAATCATAAAAGTCCAGAACGGTTTGGGTTGAAAGGGACCTTAAAGCTCATCCAGTTCCCAGCCCCTGGCACAGCAGGGACACCTCCCACTAGAAGAAGGATGAGTTGGTTTGCAGTGCAGAGGTGGATGAATCTTCACTGGGGCTGCCTTGAGTGGTGGCTGCTTGGCCAAGTCGTGGATGTGAACAGCCCCGGCACAAAGTCAGTGTGTGTGCATGGCTGAGGATCACTTGGACTCCAGCAGCAGGCAACACAGGTGTGAAATGTCCCCACACTCTCACCTGGACTCGGCCAGGGCAGACCGTTCCTCTGTGTCCAAGCCAAACTGGGTGATCCCACATGCACCCTGATGGCCTTACTGTGGTGACACCGGGGAAGAGTCTGGGCTGCAGAGCGTGAGTCTTGTGGAACTGGCTCTGTAAAGGTGCCACAAGAGAAAGGATGGGACAGACACATCCATCACACAATTTTCTGCTGCTGAACGTGGCTTGCAGGGCTTCACTCTGCTCTCAGGGCAGCCGAAGTCGTACAGTGCTCAGCAGGAGTTTGGTTGTGGTGCTCCCTTGGGTAGAGTCCTAGAAGTGACAGATGAAAAACAAGTGTTTGGATTTTCATTTCTTTCACTCCTGATTTTCACCACAAAGAGGACATCACTGAATATTAGGAAGAATTTCTTCACAAAAAGGGTGGTCAGGCATTGGAAGGGGCTGCCCAGGGAGGTGGTGGAGTCCCCATCCCTGGAGGTGTCCAAGGAATGCTTGGATGTGGCACTCAGTGCTCTGGGCTGGGTGACAAGGTGGGGATCAGTCCCAGGTTGGACTTGATCGTCTTGGAGGCTTTTTCCAACCTGAATGGTTCTGTGATTCAGAGCAGAGACTCTGCAATAACCTTGCTGGCCACTGGCAGGGCAAGAGCCTCTCGAGGACTTTGTGTGTCCAGAGGAGGAAGCAGAGCTGACCAGTCCCACAAGCTCATGAAACTTGCCTTGGATCTTACACACTTATACACCACTGACCTCACTGCAGCACTGACACCACTGAAGGTAAGATCAAAGCCTGCTCCCTGTGATGCCAGCAAACACCCAGAGTCACCAAACTGAGCTCTTTGGATTTTCTGTGGCTTGAAAGTTGTGTAACTGTGGTTAAAACCTTGTCCTTACATTAATTCGTATTTCACAGGCCTTTTTTTGGGTATTTCACATTATGAGTCTGCTGGGGAAATTCCAGCTGCACGTTTTAGATTCATGATCTCTTATTTTGTCATCTATTCATTCTCTTGTCCCTGTGGCTACTCAGTCAAAGGAAAGGAGAAGCAGAGTGGCTTTCCCCCAGGCTGGTGGAAATCAGCATAACATCAGGACAGCCRTCTGAGTCAGCCCTGTCTTCACTCAGCTGTGCCAGCTTCGATTTTCATGAAATTGGAGGTTTCTCTGTAGAGAATGGCACTGCAACGAGCTGGAAATATGCAGCACAAGTGTAATACAAAATTCCCAGCTCACAAAAGCAGACTAGAGAGGGACTGCCTGGAGGGGCAGTGGATGGAGAGRGATGGTGCTGGTCCATGATTTAGAGCCAATAAGCAAGGAAGTTTGTAACCACCGTCACTAGCAAGGGAACTGTGGGGTTCAATACCTGCCCCCCAACCATCAGGTCAGACTTGTAGGAGATTTAGGAGGCTCAAGGATGCTTGCTGAACGCAGGRGAACTTCTCAGGACAGAGTTCAACCCACCTCAAATCTGTTTCCATGGAGTCTGTTTCTGAAAATGTCCCATGAGAGCTCAAAGAAAACTGGAAGTGGGTGCAGCATGAAATGAGCACTTCAGAGGGGATGTGGCAATTAGTGGAACAGAGGCACCTTGAAAGAGTGGGTTCAGCTCCAGAAAACAGAGTCAGGCTGAAATGATCAAAACCCCTCAAGGACTTAGGAACTTCATCCTTGTTTAATAACACACACTTCTGAATTGACTTCTTCTTCAGCACTGGGGGCTCTCTGTGTCCTGGTGAGCACCGAGTGCCATCAGTGGCACTGCGCTTTGGGATCTGTTCCCGGGCACAGCCGTGCCATGAGCAAATGCCCTCGGCTGGGTAACCCAGCCATGCACCGACACCACTGTTCCGCGCCTGGTCCCAGCTCTGGAGCGCTCCAGGTTCACTCCAAAGCCAACAGAAATAAACACCCTGCAGCTGTCACCTACCTGGCAGAACAGCCGAGGGCTCAAAGCTCTGTGTGCAGAAGCCAAGATCTCCAAACTCACCTCCCAGCTGGAGAAGCCAAGGCATGGAGTGGTTGAGGGACTTCCAATTCCATTGCTAGAAGCTAGACCAGGAGCCCTCACCCGAGGTGCATCCCACCAGGCATACATCCCACTTCTCCAGAACAGGCTAATGTCCTCCCTGGAGAACGTGGGGCTCACTGCTGATCCCACATGTGCCCTTCAGGTGCAGAGGATTTGGGAAGGGAGGAGGTTCAGCAAGCCCTGAAGAGATGCCTGTGCCTCTCTCTAAGGCAATTTGAAAAGTTGAAAAGTGTTTAGTGTTTGTTTAGTGTTTATTTTGGGGATCCTGAGGACAGTGGGAACTTAGCACAGGTACATTACACCCACTAATATCTCGTGGGGGAGGAGAGGAAGCATGTTCTGGTATTATCAGAGAAGGTTAAGGCAGAAAAGCCAAGCAGTTGAAAGACAAGCAGTGACAGATCCAAGGCTGTCTGTGCAATGTAATTCCTTTCCCCCGGTGCATTTCCATTCTGATATGGTCTTTAGTTGCGTGATTAAAAATATTGATACTCTTCTTGGACAAGATAAAAATCTGTAGTGTGGAGGTATTGAATAACTGAAGACACAAATCCTCATCTTTGGTAGACAGGTGAGGCAGATGGTGTGAGCTTTTTCTTTAGCTGAATGCAGGCTCCAGGTTTCCAGGACAGGAGGAAAAACACAATCCCTCATCCCAGAATGGTGATATTTCAACAGAGAGAGGGGTTAGGGGCCATGGCAGACAGGGAGTGCGATGATTTGCTGAGAAGATGTTGTGTGCAGGACTCAAACCCTTTGCGGGCACAGAAATGAGAACTCCACACTGGAGCAAAGCAGCAGAGCTGAGGTGGATGTGAAAAAAGTGGGGACAGGCACGTCCCCATGCCTGGGAGTGCAGATTTTGAGCCACTGGATCAGTGGATTAAACAACTACAGAAATCATTTATAATTCTGAAAAAACCTCCGCGGGACAGAGATTTTAAGGAGTGAAGCTGTTGCAGAAGGAAAATGAGTGAGTGGTGCAGTGATTCTGTTACCAAAGTGTTTCCAAGATTTAATCCCCACGGGAAAGCAGCAACAAGAGGTGGGGGAGGAATTTGGGCCAGTTACAACCAAAGGAGCCAAAGAAAGCACATTTTGGCAAGAGAGGTGAATGACCATTAGAACAAACTTCCTGGAATGATAACAGATTTCTTCCTCTCTTGGGGTTTTCTTATCAATGACAGCTTTTGTCCGGAAAACAGATTCGAGCTAAAGACAGGTTATTGGGGCCATTATCACCGTGAGTGGGTGCAATCGTCTGGCCTGTGTGGGGGAGGAGGTCAGCTCTGCCCTTGGCTCTTCACTCGTGACTCACCCAGTGCTTCTGCTCTCTGCAGGGCCCCCCCGCGGCACTGGGGGTTCCCCAGCTCCTGCTGCCCGCGGCAGAGCAGTGGTGCAGCTCATCCCACTGCAGAGCAGCGCCTCACAGGGGAGCAGTCCAGGGTTCCTTGCCCTCTTCCATCCACGGGTGGGTTTTGCTCCAAATGACCTTACACTGACCCACTTCTAGACTGTTAGCTCTGTTCTAGCACGTTAGCTCTGTTCTGATCGGTGACCACATCCGCTCTCCATTCATCCTTCATTCCTGCAATCCCAATGTCCACCCTAATTTGTAGCCTTTCCTTGACCTCGTTTCCTCCATAACACCTGCTAATAATTCAACGTGAAACCACACAAGCAAGGGAGCTTGCACTCACACCACATCCCATGKGCTGCATGTCCAGCAGGATCCTCCTCTGGGATCATACCAGCTCCTCATGGGCGGGTCTGGTCTGGAGACAGGCTCAGGCCCATTCCCTCCTGGCTGTCATCTCTTCCTCGTGGTTCCTGTCCTTTGAAATGGGTGTAGCAATCTCTGGTGACCAGGGACAGGACCCAGGGAGTGGCTGGAGCTGTACCAGGGAGGTTTAGGTGTAAATCAGAAAAAGGTTCCTCATCCAGAGGGTGGTGGGCACTGAACAGGCTCCTCAGGGAATGGGCACGGCCCCAAGGCTGCCAGAGCTCCAGGAGCATTTGGACAACGCTCCCAGGGATGCACAGGGTGGGATTGTTGAGGTGTCTGTGCAGGGCCAGGAGCTGGACTGGATGATCCCTGAGGGTCCCTTCCAGCTCAGGGTACCCTGTGAGTCTATGATCTTCTTTTCACCGAGGCACTGCAGTCACTACCTTGTTTGGTGATTCCCAGCCTTCCCAGAATCACAGGATATTCTGAGGTAGAAGGGACCTTCCAAGCTTCTCCTGCATCAGAACTTTTCTGCTATTGGGCAGAAAGGCCATTGTTGAGGGTGCCATGGGGAGAAACTGTAGGAGCTTATTTCTTCCTTGGGTGCTGGGATCCTCAAGTTCATCCACAGCTGAAAAAACCCTTCAAAGATGGAAAGCAGCCCCTGCAGCCCTTTGCCTTATTGTTTATCCCTGCACACAATCAGGAGCGCTGGCCCCTGACTGCGATAGCTCCTGCAAACAGAACTGTGACTCTGTAAGGTGAAAGGCAGCAGAGGAACTGGACTTGACCAGTAATGTTGTCCCTGGCCAAGCCCCAAACAGCTCAGAATTGCTTTTCATCATGAGGTGGAGGAAGGAGATCCTCACAGTCAGTTGCTGGCACAGTTTTGTGTTTCCTTCAGCAGAGCAGCACACGGCTGAGAGCAGCTCCATGTGCCATGAGGGGAGAAAGGGATGTTGAAATACAGAGAGCTGTGATTAGCTGGACTTTATAGACAGTTATGAGGAAAGCTGAACTTTATTACTTCTGGCTTTTTCAGCTGCCTCTGATCTATTCAAACATCCTGACACTTCAAATTAGATTAAACACTGAACTTCTCTAAACTGGGAAACTGAAGTCAACAGGAAACAGAGAAGAGAGACCAACAACACTTTTACCTGCATTGATTAGATGATAGAAAATGTGATTTCCCTTTAAAGGTTCTGTTGATATAAGTGTCTGAAATTCACTGATGTGCAATAGAGTTTTTAATAGTACACATGTTCCTGGTAAATCTTCATAATCAATTTCCTTTATGCTCTTCTCTTGCATTTCCCATCATAATCATCTTTCCTCAGCTCTCCTCAGCAATTAATTCTGAATTTCAGGCTTGTTTGCAACCTGCTGACCTTCCCCTGCCCCCAATATGAAACCTATGAATAATCATTGAAAGTGTGTCATAAATAATGGCGTGTGAACTGCAGCCAGTAATTAAATATTAGGATTCTGTTCCCGTTGCTGGGTGAACTCTTGCTTTACAAGGGTAAAAGAAGCCTTCGAGCGAGTTACTAGACCTTTGTATGGTTCAAGTTGTCTTGGATTACAAGATCATTTCTTACAGCAAAATTCATCTTTRGTTATTTAAGCTGAGACCGAAAACAGATTTCCATGACATAAATTGTGAGGGCATAAGGAGAAAGTTCAGCACAAAGGTTCAAACCTTGCTTAATAACGTATTATTATTTAATTTCCTTCCCTCCCCTGGGATCTCTGGGATGGAAGGAACACAAAATTGCCATAACTGCAGGTCTAGTTCAGGTGAAGACACCGTGACTCGAGKATGCTGCCCCTTCCCTGGTGTTTGGGAAGTGCTGCTTTCAGGGCCGTGTTTATGTCAGGAGGCACTGTTGGCCCTGTGCTGCTGTGGTGAACGGGGAGAGCCTGTCCCCCCCTCAGCAAACACTGACTCTGAATGGCTCCAGGCACTTTCTTTAATCCCTGACACGACTCAGGAGTCTTCTCTGAACAATGAAGTTCATGGTCTCTGTTGTGGCCACGTTTGACACGTGGGATTTACATTTTCACAATTACCTCTCTCTGTGTCACTGCACCTTCGGCACTTGTTCCTGCAGGACCAGGATTGAGCTCCAAGGGCTGTATCCCTCCAATTTCATATGTCAACCTACAGCTGAGTTGGTGCCCTGCCTAAAGCTCTGCTCAGTTGCGACTCAGGAAATGTGCAGGATTCCCATGGGATTGTGTCACATCTGCAGCCTTGTTCATGTCTCAGATACCTTGGAGCATCCCAAGTGGCACTGAAGACCAACAGGTGGGGAACTGGCTCCTCTGGTGGTACAGAAACAAAGATATCTGTCTCAGGGGTGATTGACTGAATGATTGCAAGACAATTATCATAGAATCATGGAATGGTTTGGGTTGGAAGAGACCTTCAAGCTCATCTTGTTCCACCCCTCTGCCATGGGCAGGGGCACCTCCCAAGCCCCATCCAACCTGGCCTTGACTGCTTCTTTTCCTCTGTACTGCCCTTACATGACAAATAATCAAATATTTGCTTTATACTCTATATTTTATTTTTTAACACCCTGCCTTTGTTGTTCATTATCTGCCCATTTCTGCCCAGTTCCTCAACTCAGCAGCTCTAGGGGAAACTAATTTGTCATCCTGGTTTTGGAACCACCCCAGGACATGATCCATTTGTCTTCTCTCTTTCTTATCRTGTTTCCACTGTTTTTCCTTATTCTGTGGCCTCCACATTGGTTTTWTGCCTTTTATTACTCACAGTTACCTGCTTGAAATATCTCTTTTGCTCTCTCTTTTATGAGATGTATTTGAAAAGACTTGCCAAGGCTGTGTAGATCTCGCAATGCAGCCTCTCTTCTCGGCACAGCGCTCTAAATATTACACGAGGTACAAACACAAGGCTTGCACTGCYTCCAAAGGTGCATTTCTCACACAAGTTTGATGATTAAAATAGTATCTCTGGGTCTGACTGTCAGCCAGCTGATGTTCTGGGCAAGGCAGAGGTATGTAATAAGAATCACTCCTGTGTGTAAAGCTGTATTAMTGCATAGACTGGAGTAGTTATGTGACTGTGCTGATACAGACTATGCCCTCATGCTGGTTTGGGATGTGAGGATGGATTTCAGCTACTTCTGGATTACTCATGGGATGTCTCAGCTTGTGAATCCTTGCATTTACAGCCTCAATGTCCTTTTAATGTGGAGTCTTGTTTATTCCAATAGAAGTTCTCGTGGTTCTGTCTTTTTGCTGTTCCAACACATCGTGGCTTTTCCTTCCATGCCCTCAGTTTGTTGTGTCTCCCCCATGAGCCCCATTGGCTCTGGGAGTGATCCCAGCTCAGTGAGGCTCCCTGGGCTCTCCTGTAGTCACTGAGGGCATGGAAGTGATTCCAGAGAGCAACTGTAAGTACCTAATTTAGGTTCCTCTTTGTACTTCCTAACTCTTGATCAGCTCTATGTTGATTATCTCTCTGCAGTGATGCTATGATATATATTATCTATCTATACACAGTTATATTTGCATACATATATATGTGTAAATATGTATGGCTATATATGYCTGAATTCCAGTTGTCTTACACCACCACTCACTCCTCACTGCTTTTTCCCTTCCTCAGCTAAAACTGTCTCTGGTTTTTCCAACTGGGCTTCCTCCTCTAATATCAGTGTATACCTTATTCGCCCTCACTTGTGCTTTGGGCTTACAAACCCCAGCCTTCATGTCTAGTGTCAGAAGCGAGAAAAGGTCAGTGAGAGACAGAGGGATGATGGATAGATGCAATGACCTGTGCTGGTACTGACATGTACACAATTTTGTCTTTGAATCCAGGGTTGCCTGGAAAAGTGTCACTGTAGGACATGTATTGGAGCCCTGTGGCTTCGTAAAGTCAGGAGAAGAATCTCTGTTCTCTGATTTTAATCATCATTAATCTTCATAAAACTTCAGGAGGGTTTAGCTTTTGTTTGAATGAATTTTGCAACTTTCAGAGAAAACAGAGGCGGGGGAGTATAATTGAGTGCTTGTTTAGTGCCAAATTCATCTTAAAGCAGGGAATGCAAATGGCATAGCAAGTGTTGAATTATATATGATTAAAACTCCTTCAGCCCTTGCAAAGAAAAATATAAAAGGGCCTTTTTATTCACCAGTTAGTCATGTACAAAAAAAAAGTAGATGGAACAAAAATGAACTTAATCACGGAAAAAGGGGTCACAGTTCCTGCTTGACACATGGCTGGGATCTCCATCACAACCATGCAGTGCACAGCACAGTGGCATTTAAGTGCTTCAAAGAGGAACATTAAGAAGAGAGTTCATTGAAAGAGGTTCATTCTCACCCTTTAAAAATGGGTGAGATTCTGTCCTTAGCAATGAGTACTCAAGGTCTGCACAGTTGTCTTGGCCCATCTTGCCTACTCCTGTGTTTTGCAGGCAGAGCTAGAAGGTTTTCCAGTGCTTAGTTATACATAGTGATGTACAGGACAGATAAGAGTGTTGAAACCACTGAAGGCAAGATCCAAATACTGTCCATTTTTGCTAACAATTGTTAGTCTGGCAGCAGTTCAAACTCAACACCCGTGGACTTTTCTGATCCAGCAAGTGCCAGAGATCAAACAAAGAAAATGTAATTTTCTCCTCCCTTCTCTACAGCAAGAACAGGGACCTGAAAATGACTGCTGGACCCTGCTGAGCCAACAGCAGTGCACGTGTTTCTGGCTGTTTGATGCAGTGGGCACCACATCTCCCCCGGAGAGCTCACTGAACTGCGTGCTCCGAGAACGCCGTCTTTGAAGGCACTGCCCTTGTTTTGTGATTGGCAGAGTGGACAGGGGATGCTGCGTGCTCTGCCTTTGGAGCTTCTCTGGACACAAAGGAGGGTGCAGAGTGGACAAATGGGCTCAGCTGGCCCTGGAACAGCAGTTCTCTTGGGTCTCTGGCAAGGATGCCAAAGGAAGACACAGACCTCCAGTGGGTGTTTGAATGTGCTTTAAAAATCCAGCCACCTTTGTGCTGTTTGGTGGAAGTGTCAGCTTTGGGTGGGAGCCAGTGGATAACTCCAAAGCGTCAGGAGCTATGTTAGAGCCTGATGAGGCACGGAAGAGCTACCCAGGGAGTGCTGGTCAGATCTGTTTTTGCTGACAAGGTAGAGGAGCTCATGGATCTGAAAGTTAAATATCCCTGAGAAAACATCCTACCRTCTCTCCCAGGATCTGTGTGTTTTCTAGGGCTTTGCCAACCTGCCCACCACAGGGTTCTCTGCCAACCCCAGCAAAGCCCTCTGCTGAGCCAGTAGTAGTAGACAGCTATTTTTCTATATTTCTTTTCCAGGAAAGTCAGACAATCATCATAGAATCATAGAATGGTTTGGGTTGGAAGGGGCCTTAAAGACCGTCTCTTTCCATGGGCAGGGACACCTTCCACTATCCCACGGTGTTCCAAGCCCTGTCCAATCTGGCCTTGGACACTTCCAGGGATCCAGAGGCAGCCACAGCTTCTCTGGGCAACCTTCTCTGAGGCAAAGCCTCCCCACCCTCACAGGGAGGAATTCCTTCCCAATATCCCATCTAACCCTGCCCTCTGGCAGTGGGAAGCCATTCCGTGTCCCTCCATCCCTTGTCTTGTTTCTGGCAGATGCTTTTGTAAATAATTCCACTGCTGGGGATTAAACAGAACCTCCATAATCTGTTCCACTTTTGAACTTCCTATATAACATTTTTCTTAATATCRAACCAAATCTCCCTTGCTGCATGTTTACTCAGAATTGCTTCTCATCTTCTGTCCCATGACAGTGGAGGGATATCTATCACTGTCCGCATCTAAAACGTCTTGTTTATGTATTTGAGTGCTCTGATCTTGTTTCTTCACAGCCTTCATCCTAACCTACACAAATCTTGTTCTTTCAGCCTCACCTCAGCCTACAAACCACTTATAATTTTAATAAAATTCCTCTGGGATCTTGTCATCTTCCTTAACATGTTGTCCCATCAAAAGATGACCCAAACTCCAGCTAAAGCCTTACTGGAGCTGAGAAGTGCAGAATAATTGCTTCCTTTGATAAACACATACCACTCATGTCCCAGACCTCATGTTTTCTGTTTTTCAGTCTATTTCTTTTCCCTGTTCAGCCTGTGACCACCTCTCACCCAACGGTCATATCTCCCTTACTCCCATTTCCTAGCTTTGCTTTTCCCTTCTGTCTTTTCACGCTCACATCTCCCAGTGCCACTTTTGCTTCTGGTCAGTGTCGTCCTCCTGATTCCAGACACTGCCTTAAACAAACCAAGATAATTTTGAATTCCAGTCTTGTCTTGCCCGTTGCTTGTGAACCCCTCCTCATCTTCTGTCAGCCACAAATTACAGAAATCTATTCTCTATTCCATCACTGGAGTCATTATGGGAATATTGAACAGTACCAGACTCAGGACAGACTCTCACAGACCTTCTTAGTCTGAAAATGTGCCTTTGCTGTCTTTGCAGCTCTGTATTCATGGGCACCCACTTGGCCGTGACTGCTCAGAGGCCACTCACTCTCACGGCCCCTCATATGGACCTGTGCCAAGTAGCTTGGAGAAGTCAAATCACACGTGTCACCCCCTGYTTTCCTGGACAGTCTTATCCATGAGATTGATCTATAATTCATCTGGTTCCTTCATCTGCTTCTTTAAAAAGGGCATTTCTWTGTCCACTCCATTGGGATCTCATTCTTCATAAGCGTTGGAAAGATAAAGATGTTACTTTTCTACCATCCCTTGTACCTGATATACACAGACTTTTAGACAGGTTCCAGAAACCCCTGGGAGAACATATTTCTGTGTAAGCAATTCTGTGGCACAAGGGAAAGTGGATTTTAAAGCAGAATTTGAAGGGAAAAATCTCTTACTCTGTGGAGAGTTTGGTGGGACATGACAGAAGCCGCCTGGATGTCATTCTACAGGTCTTGTCCAAAAGGGTCCAGGTCCTTAAATTACTTTGTCTCCTTGGAGCTGCTGCCCATCTCATCACCCACCACATGTTCTGACTTGGGCCACAGCAGAAGTTCAGGGTCTTGTACTTGGTTATTTCAGAGAGGGAGAACTCCATGACATGAGTGCTAGATCCATTTCTGTTCCCAATTTAGAAGTCATCACCTGTCCATCAAGGGATCACCAGCACAACTATCCCTCTCTTCACCCTCAGCCTCACTCCATCAGCTCTTTCTTGGTTAACAGCTCCTCCATAGGAACTGACTGCAGCCAGAGACCAAGATACACGGAAAGATTTCTGACTGTTTTCATTTTTCCCCCAAGGTAAATCCTTTTTGTGGTTTGTGCCTTCAAAGAATGTGAATCACTGGATGATATCAGGAGCAGGAACGTGATACACTGCAAGGAAGTGTAGACCAGGGAAAAAGGAGTGCTGTGATTAAAGGGGAAGTAAAAACTGCAATAAACTGAAAACTAAAATACATCTGCAGCGTGGGTGGGTCACAGTCAAGTGATAGGTGAGGTTTTCACTTATGAACAGGGTCATTAAAAAAAGGGAATCTGATTAAAAAGAAAAAAAAAGAGAAAATGAAACAGTGTTGAGATGTCTTTAATGGCATTGGTGAGCAAGGCATAGAAATCTGTGCTGTCAGATCCTAAACCTCAGTGCTTCAGCCTCCAGAAATGCTCCTCTGTTCATGAGGCAGAAGTTAAGGGAAGGGTTTGGACTATCTGCAAACACCGAAAATAATTTTTAAAAATAGAAGTCACTGCAATATGCCTGCCCCTGGGAGAGGCAGGAAAGAAGGACAAGTCCCTCGGACTGATATTAGAGCCCAAACAACTCAATAGGAATATTCAGAGAAAATATTTTCCCTTGTGTACCAAGGCAGATATTTTAAAGACAGTGGCTGGAGATGTTTTGTTTTTTTTTATCCTGTGATTTGCCCCTCTTGGGTCTTTGCAAATTGCCCTGACCAAGAAAACTTTGAAAGTCTGCATTTCCAATGCCCYTGATGGGACATGTTCCTTTTAAACATTTCCCTCTGGTTTTTAACTTGCTCCTAAGGCTTTTGACAGGAGAGTGTAAGAATTATTTGAAGGAATCCACATTCCAATCCACATAGATTGGGGGAATGCTGGGGGAGGGCATAAAAAGGGTCAAAAATGGGGCATGGCAAGAGAAATCYAGTTTAAAATCAGAAATGTGGGATATTTGGGGGAAAATGTAATTGAATTGACATACACACAGACTCTGGCCAAAGCCACAGATTCTGTAATCTGTGATTACAGAAATGCTGCTTTCACAGCTAAGAAAGATTTGCAGGGTTTGGCTCCCAGAATTAAGTGAGATGACTGTTCTTTCTGGGATGTTATGCAGAAGGACTCCAGGTGAAACAGGAGTRCCAACATGGAGTTTTGAAAGCCAAAGAGAGGAGAAAGCAAGCACCTGAGTCTGGGCAAACTGTGCCAGACACTCAGATAATAATTTGAGTTTTATACAGGCCTCTAAAGGTCATCTGTCCCACGCCTGCAATGAGCAGGGACATCTTCCACAGATCCCACTTCTCAGATCCCCATCCAGCATGACCTGCAGTGTTTCACCCCAAGATCAACCACCTGGCCAGGGAATCCCTCTGCGAGTGTCTTGGGACAGTGTGACAGAACTCCTGTGCACTTTGTGGGCTGGTGGAATTGTTTCCTCAAACACTCTGGAAAAAGCACCTTCATAGATAGAGGGATGTCTTTGCTGCAGATGTTAAAGAAAAATATTCAGGTRGGGCAATGGATCTCAACAAAAAATTTACCCCAGTTTCACTGTTCCTAAAGTAATAGCTCATTCACCTGTGAGAAGACAGGAGAGTGTTTAGCTTTAATTTCCCAGCTGCATCCATGGAGTTTGAGTACTGTGTAAACCAGGAAAATGAGAGATGAGAGCAGGCACCATCCTGGGAATGTTTGAGGCATCTTTCTTGAATACTGTGTGGAGAACAGCMCAGGCCATGCAAATCTGGTGGAAGAGATTTCTGTCATCTCAAACATCATCGGAATAAACTTCTGGAGGCCACGACAGAAGAGAAGACACTGCAGAAAGCTATGAACAGTGTCACTGGAAGGAGGCTGGGGAGCCACATATCAATCCAGATCAGAGCCTTCTGTCATTGACAGCACAGTGTACAGATGCAAGAATTAGTAGTGTTAATGCTACAGCCCTGACGTATTCCATAGAATCTGTGAGATCATGGAAAATCTATTGCAGTGGCCACAAATGAACACAGGGATGGAGAAAATGRATATATGTGAAAAGTGTCAGGAGTTTCTACCTTGGAGAGAAAAAACAATGATGTTGGGTCAGATGTGGTGGACCTGTGCAATTATCCATGGAACTCTGAGACTGCACTATTAGACACTCTGCTATTAAGTTTATTTATGTGGCAGATACGGGCTTCAAGAAGTGGTCCTTTTTTACATCAGTGCASAGTTAATTGATAGGACTTTGCAACATTTTGAAGAGTTGGTGGATGCCAGAATTCTTCAGTCAAATGGTTTGAAGCAAAGCAGAGCTAAGGGAGTTAAAAAAATCACGGATATTTAATTTTRTATGTGTATGAAACTATTACAGGCACTGAGAAAGATCTGGATCTCACTCTGCTGGACTTAAGCAGACTGCCTTTAAGGCATTGGGTGTTGTTCAGAGAGATGAGAATTAGACTGCCTTGCTTTTCCAAATCTGGGCTGAGAAGCTGAGCTGATCTTGAGGCACAGATAGAGAAATAAAAATACATGTACAAAATCAAATGATGTTTGAGGAGCTCAGTTCAGACTCTGTGGCTGATGACCCCTGAATGCTGCTTTAGTGGCAGATGAGCACAAACTGCAACATAAGAAGAATTTCTGCCTGTAAAGGGAGAAGATGCAAAGGGTTTAATGATGAGGTTGGTGTGGGAAAGAGACCGAGCGAACATGTCAGCAGTGTGTGCTCCCCTACCCCATCACAATATCGGCCATCAAAACTTTCCTTTTAAAGATAAATCTTGCTACAGGTGTGGACTGTTGAGGAATTCCAAACCCACTGTRCTAAGCTCTTTGGGGCTTTCAGTGTCTGCAGTTAAAGGATATTCGTTGTCGCCGCTCTGCCTGGAGCAGTGCAGCTGTTTGGAGCACCAGGGACACACTGCCCCAGGAGCTGGAGCGCACAGCACTTCCTTTCCTCTAAAGACTGGAAAATCAGCCCCATGGCAATTCCTGGTCAGGAACTTAAACACATAATCCCAGTGGGGTGAGACTCTTGTGAGTGTCCATCATGTTGCTGATGGCATGGATACTGCTTTGTTGAAATTATTCGTTAGTTCTCCCAATTTCCCTATATACAGACCCCTACTTGTCTTTGCGTGCCTCTGCACATGACTGAGCCCCCCTTGCCCCGTGCTTCCTGCACCTGCAAAATGCTCCTTACCTTAGACTTACATCCTTCTGCTTGTTCCTTACTTGTACCTGGGATGCAAAATTTTGATTTCCCTTCTGTGTGACAAATCCAGCTGATGGCCAAGGCCATGAGCTTCTTGATGCTGGCACAAAGAAAGTCACCAACATTGCAGTTGTAGTTGGTTGCCCAGAGGGGTGGTGGCTGCCCCATCCATGGAAGTCTTCTAAGTTTGTTTTGCTCTGCCTCAGAAAAGAACTTTTATGTCTCTAGCATTGGCCAGGACATTTTAAAGTCAAATTCAGGTGGAACTTACAGTCTTACRTATCTGCTCTAAATACTGAAAGATCACCTCTGGCCCTTGAGGCCTCAGTTGCCCTTACTGCTCTCTGCTGAATGGGCTCTTATCTTGACATACAAGGAGCTGATATCCAGAGACCCCCAGTTATCCCACAGGATGGGATGCTTATTTTCAGGCASCCATGTTAAGATCCTGGTGATCACAAACCCCACTCACCCCATCCGGTATAACTGCTTGGCTTTGGGAATGGGGGAAGCTCCTGTTCCAGCAGAAATCAGGGATTGAAGCTTCCCAATACGGCAACATCATGGTGTCCCCAAATTTTGGCAAGGAATGAATGTGACATAGATCATTTTCTCTGCCAAAACTTGTAGCTAGTTGTGTGATCTGTGTTTCAGAGGACCCAGTATTTCAGAATAACTTGTACCCACTTTGGGGCTTCATGGATGCTCAAAAGTTTAAGCCTTCTTGCTGATCTGATGGATTAAACTTATTTAGAAATGATACACAACTATTTGCAACCAGGTCATGCACTGAGCGTGATGGTCTGATTTTCATCTTCCTTTCATAAGAATGTTGTTTATAGCTGATTTGGTGGTTAGTCTGGCTGAGTCAGTCCAGCAGGACGGGGCATTCCGGAGGCATCTTTAGAAAACAAAGGCTGAAGCCTTGTCAAAAAGGATGTGTTGGTGTAGGAGAGTAATGATATCTAGGGAGACTTCACCCCAAGTCATCATGAGGGTTTTCATGATGAATTCTTTTCTCCTTAAGGGTAGTGGAGACGTGATGTAACTTGTCGTGGTATCTGGGTGTCACGTATAAATCTGTGATAAACAGCAAGACAGATCAGAGGGATGTTTTCCCCTGGGTTTGCTTCCGTAAGGAGCGTAGGTTATCCTCTATGCAGATCAGCTGCCAGAGGGGAAGGAAACATTTAGTGAATGTCGCTGTGTTTGTTTGTATCTCCTCAGTACCTGTAAAGCTCTGTGTGGACACACCGATCAAGTATAGACAAAAGACTGCTCATAACGTGAAAGGAAGGGGAGGAAGGTCAGAACTGGAGGTACAAAGAGTCAGGCAGCACATTTTTAATGCCTGCTCGAGACACACAGCACGTTATTGGCCTGAACTCTCCAGTATTGCTTTGACACTCTCAGACTTTACATTCCTGATGTGTTYTCAGCAAATCTCACCACCCCAGTCCTGGCTGGGAAGGATCCCTAGGAAAAGATAAGTTTGCAGTGTGGGATTTCATTATGTGTGTGTTATGTTTGTAGAACCGTCTGAGTCCACAGAGGACTGCCAGCAGTGAGTGGTGTTGTCCTCTTCAGGTGAGCTGCTCTGAGTGACACAGTGGACACTAGGGCAGCCCTCAGAGTGGCCATGGTGTTGGAGCATGGAACATGCACTAAGGTCAGGGCAAGACACGTGGAAAGGAAAGAAACTTTCTCTTGCACGAAGAACAGCATCCCAAAGGAGTTTTCTGGGCACTACAAATCCAGGCGACAGCTCTAAGTTCTGGACAAGGCATGTGGGATCTCCTGGGAGGGCTGTTCTCAAGCAGGTTGGGGAAAGGAGCATTGGTATGGCAGAGGTGTTTATTTGGGCTGTTATGCAGCTATTTCAGCAGCAAATGAGAAATTACATTTGAGCTGTGTACAAGAGTTTGTTCTTTATGTGACCTGAGTATTTGGCTTTAAAATCATGACATGAAAACACAGTTAAGACAAGGTTTAGCAAAGATGATCTGCATTAGCCACCTGGGCCCATACATGCATCACTGTTGGTTTATGGATATTTGGGACATACTAAGGAATATTTCTTCAGGACTCCCTTTCCCATCATTTTTCACTCCAGGACAACTGTTTGTAACAACTTGTTTCTGACAGCTCCTGGGAGAGTGAAATGTTCTGCATATCAGACAGTTGCCTCTGAGCATGTACCAACATCTTTGGTGTTTGATTTAATGTGACCCAGGCTGTGAGGATGGTCCAGTGGTGGCCATTCCTGCCAGATGAACACAGAAGGGTGGTCTGGTGCCCACTTCATGTTTAGAAACTCTTTCTGCCGGTGTCTCACACCAGCACAGGRTGCAAGTACTCCTTACACTGTTCTCTCCCAGCCCTTTACATGGCCTTTGACCCTGGCTGGAAAACCAGCCCTGGCATAAAAGGCCAGGTTGGACGGGGCTTGGAGCACCCTGGGRTAGTGCAAGGTCTCCCTGCCCATGGCAGGAGGTGGCACTGGATGGGATTTAAGGTCCGTCCTAACCCAAACCTTCYGTGATTCTGTGAAGACAATCAACTACCTTTGCAGGCAAAACAAGGCTAACCTGGAAGGGTAATAAACCACTCCTGTTGTTATCTTGGARGTTTGGGGTGGTTATTCTCCTGTTAGCTGCAAATATTGTAAAAGCAAACACCAAATGTTTTGGAGTCAACAGCTTGTCATGGAAATAAAAAGTGTTTATCACTCCAGAGAACTATGTGTGAATCACAGAATCATGGAGTCAGTCAGGTTGGAAAAGACCTCCA
The DNA here is from genome assembly GCA_018881555.1 of Amblyornis subalaris. Classification (NCBI taxonomy): domain Eukaryota; kingdom Metazoa; phylum Chordata; class Aves; order Passeriformes; family Ptilonorhynchidae; genus Amblyornis; species Amblyornis subalaris. The sequence goes on along the minus strand of JACAXG010000201.1, from coordinate 221,879 downwards.
AGACCACCGAGTCTAACCTGTGACCATCCCCCACCTTGTCACCAGCCCAGAGCACTGAGTGCCACATCCAGGCCTTCCTTGGACACCTCCAGGGATGGGAACTCCAACACCTCCCTGGGCAGCCCTTTCCAATGCCTGACCCGCTTTTCCARGAAGAAATTCCACCTGAGCCTGCCCCGGCACAGCTCRAGGCCGTTCCCTCTCCTCCTGTCCCTGTTCYCTGGGAGCAGAGCCCAACTCCCCCCTGGCTGCCCCCTCCTGTCAGGAGTTSTGCAGAGCCAGAAGGTCCCCCCTGAGCCTCCTTTTCTCCAGGCTGAGCCCCTTTCCCAGCTCCCTCAGCCACTCTGCATAGGACTTACTGTCTAGACCCTTCCCCAGCTTTSTTGCCCTTCTCTGGACATTCTCCAGCCCCTCAAATCAGGACCGTAAAAAGATTCACACCTGATACATTTACAAACTGGAGGGGAGGGGGACGTGTCCCAAAGCYRCACGTGGAACTGGTGTGGCTCRTCCTAAAACACCTGAAGCCCAAGAGTGGGTTGAGTAAGCAAGGGGGAGTGGCAAGGCTCCGTGTTGGTGCTGTCCAGGCATTTTATTCCCTGTTTCCAGCCCCCATGGTATCACCTTCACACCGCTGTACCCAGGCACAGCTGCACTGCCTCGAGAAAGGAAATCATCTCTTTGAAGGAGAGTCAGACCTGCTTGGTCAGCAAAATGTACTCCGAGACACCTGTAGGAGAAGAACTGAGGGTCTGTTAAAATGGGAAGAGCCAGGTTTTTCTCTTACTCCTGCACTTTAGGAGTGACTCTGGGTAAATGGCACTGAGGTGAGAGTGAGCAGAAASAGATGTGGGGCGCAGCTACAAACAGGATGTGAAAATAAACTCATTACTCCATCTGCCCACCGTAAACAGTGTGAAATTAGCAGCAAGTGAGGAATAAAACTCCAAATAAATGGCCTTTTAAAGAGAGCGGAGGGAGCTGGAAGGGCTGCTATTAGAAAAGCAGAGGCACAGAAACCCCAAGCCACGCACAGGCCGGTGCATATCCCAATTCCCTGGTCAGTCAGGGAGGAGGAAAATCCTGCAGCACAGAGCCTGGAAGGAGCTATTTTTGAAGGCAAAACCAGAAAGGCCACTCGATCTTTGGGAGAGAAGACCTAATATTGCTCTTGTCCCTGCCTGTTAGGAAGCACCATCAATTTTATAAGTCACGGAGATTTATTTTTTTCCCTAAGAGGCACTCTCTTAATGTTGCATAAAATTACTCTCTCAGGGGCAGTGTGAGGAGGAAAACGTGGTGTTATGTTGTCTCAGTCGCAAAGACACCACTGACAATAAAAGCCCCTCAATGATTTGGTTTTTAAGTGACGTGATTACAGAACGGGTCATTCGTGACACTCCAGGAGGCTTCCAGCACCTCTGTCATAAAGTCTGAATGGGGCTGGTTTATGCTGTGGGTTTGGGTTGTAAATATTCACCTCTGGCCTTTGTTCTATGAAGCAAGGTTCAGTTTGAGGATATATTTACTTAAAATTTTGCAGGAAAATTTCTCAAATGGTCAATCTGCTTGATTTATTTCAAGTGAGATCCCTAAGTGTTTTACAGCTTTTACAGGCTGGTTGTGTTTATAACCATCCTGGGGAGTATCTTCTGCAATTCATGTAGCGGAAAAAGGGAAGGGAGGTCATAATTTCAATTTTAACCTACTTTTCTAGCAGCTGACAGGACACTGACAAAGTCATCTCTTCTAGAGTACAACCTGCTGGGCTTTATCCTCATCCAGAAGAGATCCTTTGGAGTAAGCCAGAGTAAAATAAGCCAAGTCCTTTTTTTCTTTATTCCTGTAGGTCTGCTCAGATATGTTCTCTGGCTCATTTTTTGGATCTCAGTGAAATTGCAGCCCAAATGATATTTCAAGGAAACTGGTTCCTTGTGTTCGAAGTTCTTCAATATATGACAGCCCAAGGCAGAGTTTCCTACATGTTGGAAATAATTTCTCTCTCCATATTTGGCAGATCCAAACAAGCCTTGAGTGCTAAATAAACCAGACCTGTGAATAAATCAGGGGCAGGAGAACTCAAATTTGAGGTGGTGTGAGATTTGAAATACCTGAAAGCTTAACATTGGCCATGAGGCACTTTGAAATAGTCTGGAGTTAGATGAAAGGCTTTTCATTTGAGATTCCATTGAGATGTTTCAGGAGGAAACCTCCTGGTGGGTTCACTGTAAGTTTGTAATAAACATAATTGAAGTGTCTGAACTCCAGCTGCTACTTTCTACTCTAATCAAGAACAGCAGAGGCAACTCCTTCTTAGCAAACACACTGTGACTGCTGAGGGAACAGAAATGRATATACGGGGCTTGAGTGCTGAACTGGGAAGTGCAGAAACTAAGGAGAGGTAGCAGTTGGAAGGTGGAAAAGGGGATTTTATGAAGAGATCACTATAGTCTTGGAGAGAGCAGAGATTTCATGAAGCCCTCAGAGATGGACATAAGAGACTAACATTTTTCTCAGGAAGCAGGATTTTCTAATATTGTCCAAGTTAGGCCTCAGCAGAAGCAGACACTGGAGGGAGTCAAAAAGCAGAAGGTCTTATCTATCCTTATCCTTCCGGTTTCTATCCAAAGGGAAGACAAGTTATGTTAGAGACAGGGATTTCCTTTGGGAAATATTTGAGAAGTCCTCCTTCAAGGTCATGACAGCAGTTTCTGTTTTTATAGTACAGTAGGATCCAGAATTACAGTATAGGCACTGGAACTGATTCTCCCCTTCGTAAATCCGGTTTGCCTCTTCCTCACTCTCCTAAGCTGTAGTGCAGTCAGGCCTCTCCTATGGCAAACGCTGCAGAGCATCACAGCAGCTGGAAGGGGTGAGACTCGCCTGGTCCTGACCCTGTCACCTCTCTGCCACCTGGGTGCCACACAACGCAACCGCGTCCTGCTGAGCACGGCTGAGCTGCTGGCCCTGCCAAGGAGCAGCCATGAGCCTTGGGGTGAGCACATCCCCAGGAGTCAGTCTGGGTGTGTCCAGCCTGTTTGAGCGAGGAAGGGCAATAAATAACACAGGATTGGTCTGCTCCAGGCACTGGAACACAGCACCACCGAGCCCTGATGAACTAATTTAGTCGTGTACATGTAGCAATAGCATCTTTCTCCCATGCTTTGGTCTCTCCTCTCCAAATGGGGAACAGAGCACTTTGTGTTGGTAAAGGAACTCTGAAGAGAATTTACAAAAGCTTGGAAAAAGCCAAGACAGAAACAGTGGGAGTCCTGGGGAGATGGTGACAGTGAACAAGGGCCTGGGACACATGTGGGCTGACTACATGTCAAAGCACCCACACAGAGCCATTTATAGTTCCAGGAAGGTGTAGGCACAGTTAAATCATATTCGAGGAGCAGAGACCAGGGTCTCTGTAGCATTGGGCTGCCGTTAACTTTGGAGGGCAGAGATGAGATAGAGAGCTGGGGAAGAAAAGGTTTGAAAATATTTTTGTGCTCCAAGAAGGAAAAATCAAGCACCGGGAAGTGGTCAAGTTTCTGTCGCTTACAATCCTGCTACYAGGCTGATCCTGTCATAGAATCATGGAATAATTTGGGTTGGAAGGGACCTTAAAGGTCATCTTGTTCCACCTTTCTGCCATGGGCAGGGGTACCTTCCACTAGACCAGGTTGCTCAGAGCTCCATCCAACCTCGCCCAGAACACTTACAGGGATGGGGCATCCACGGCTTCTCTGGATATCCTAGAAGGAGGAGACTGTGGGAGAAATGATCCATTTCCCCCCGGGGTTGCTGCATGGCCCTGCCAGCACTGTGTGGTTTCCTTGCAGAAGGCATGGCGGCCGCTGTGGGCTCGAGCAGGGACTGCCTGCAGGCGGGAGAGTCGTGCACCACGGACCCCGTGTGCAGCGCCAAGTTCCGCACGCTGCGCCAGTGCATCGCGGGCAACGGCGCCAGCAAGCTGGGCCCCGGCGCCAAGAGCCAGTGCCGCAGCACCGTGACCGCACTGCTCTCCAGCCAGCTCTACGGCTGCAAGTGCAAGCGCGGCATGAAGAAGGAGAAGCACTGCCTGAGCGTCTACTGGAGCATCCACCACACGCTGATGGAAGGTCAGTGGAGCGGGGCGCTCGTTTCTGGTGATCTTCCTAAGAGGGAATTGCTCACTGGCCTTTCTACAGAGCTCCCCAGTGCCGAGGTGGCTGCAAAGTCCCCCTGCATTGTCCCGTTCCGTGTCGAGGCATACTGGTAGGACTCAGGGAACAGCATGAAGCTGTGTTGAAGGGGGTTAGTTGGAGATCAGGAAAAGGTTCCTCATCCAGAGGGTGGTGGGCACTGAACAGGCTCCSCAGGGAATGGGCACAGCCTCAAGGCTGCCAGAGTTCCAGGAGCATTTGGACAACACTCCCAGGSATGCACAGGGTGGGATTGTTGGGTGGTCTGCAGGGCCAGGGGCTGGACTGGATGATCCCTGTGGGTCCCTTCCAACTCAGGAGAGTTGATGATCCTATTGACCCCATGGTATTGACATTTTGGGGAAGTAGTCCTGAAAACCTGAGATGTCTCCTTCCTTTTTTTTTTTTTACCCTGACCTCTTTTTTATGACATTCCCAACATACCTTGAGATCTTTTGCTGGAGAAATGCACAGCACATGTTGCATCTAAGTGTATTAACCAAGACCATGACACCATAGATTTAATAGAAACACTACGTAAAGCACAGGCATTGAGGAAAAATCAGCATGAAYGTAAAAAAAATCACTCTCTTGGAATCTCTCAAATGCACCAGTGTCTTTGGGTTAGTGAAGATTTGGGGCTGGTGACATCAAGTTGGAATTTAAAGTGTTCCCAGGGCCAGTATACAGTAAGTTTGGATTTTGACGTTTTTTAAGAGTCATCATAAAATTCCACCTCAGTGGCCATAACTCTTCTTTGTCAGGCTGGTGAGTATTTTATGCACCATGAAAATTAAAATGGGGAATAAAACAGACCCTTCCAGCCATGGGCTGTGAAATAGATTAATAAAACACTGCTGGCTGAAGCCTGAAAGGAAAAGTGCGGTGGTGAGACCACAGGCCAAAAGGCCAAGCAAAACAAACAGGATGGAGACTACAGTGCATGGGCTTCCTGGGATGGGAACTGGTTGATCAAGTTCCCAGGAAGCTTTCAGATGCCACAGCTTGCAGGGTGCAGAGATGGTGCTGTGAACTGACTGGAGAAATACGAGACCTCAGCACTCTCTGGCATCCCATCTTTCCCGTAATTCTGTGCCAGACTAGTTTCCATTGAAGTGAAGCCTGGGGAAAAGKTGGCAATCCAGCTTCTCCATTCATCTCAATGGGCTGTGTCACAACTCCTTCCCAGCTGGCCTTTGTGGCTAAAGCTTTGGACCCAGTTCATCTGTGATGTGGCTGTCATGAGGATTTTCAGCTCCAGGACATGCAATGGTTTATGTTGGAAGAGACCTTAAAGATCGTCYAGTTCCAAGCCCCTGCCATGGGCAGGGACACCTTCCACTAGAAGGAAGAGGAGAGAGAGGCTGGCAAGGAGTGCTGGGAGCAGGCAGGGGCCAGCTGTGGGGATCCTGATGCAGAATAGGAGTTTGGTGTTGGATGCACTCCCTGCCCAGTGGCTTGGGACTTCCACCTTGGGAATGGCTGGGAGAGGGCTGTTCTTGCAGGCTGACAACAGCTCTGCTCCACTTCTCTGCTGTCATGTCCTGAGCCCCACACTTTTTGAACTACTGACTTCACTTGCAATGCAGATTTATACACCAAACCCTTGATTTCCTTTCCTTAATTTCCCCAGGGAGATGTATTTCATAGCAATCACATGTTTCAGAGTCCTTACACATGTTAAATTGACTGAGAAAGGAAGCCAATCTACACAGTCCATGTACAGCTTTGTTTCTCAATCACACATACCCAGGAGGCTGCAAAAASGTTCCTAGCAGCCCTCTTGTAAAATCAATTGTGGAAGTGCATGCTCAGGGAATTTACAAAGCACACTATTTACTCAGCTTCTCTYGAGTGTACCCATGTTTAGCCACCTTCCCATTTAGAGACACAATAAYGTGATGACTGCCCGACAACAATTCTCTGATAAGGTGCTTTATCATCAGGACATAAAACTGCTACGCTGGAACATACAAATGGGCCYCTCTCCAGTCAGTAACGATGCAAGATATTTCAATGCAGGTGTAAAGCTGCGTTGTAATGCACCTGTGGTAATTGCTCTGGGAGCCATTCCTTCCCRCCCACAGATGGAGGTCAGCATATGCCCGGAGCATGAGCTTGGATAGTCCTTTCATCCCAGCCAGTACATCTGCTGCTGGATGGGTGTGCTGTCCACATCCATCTCAATGKCTAATAAAAAACCCAACAGATACTGAGCTGCTTGATTCAATAATATTCCATGGAATCCATCAGGATGACGGGGCATTACAGACCATTGTGCACACGAAAGGGAAGCACCGATTAAATAAAATCAGCTTCCCAGAGACTTAAAAATGGAGAGGAAGTTTCTGTGGGAGCTGTGGGTCATTAGCTCTACGCCAACTAAGAATAGACTTTTGGCAAGGAGAAAGGGAGAGGTAAATATGGAGTGTGTTGTCACACACACAACCCTGTGCACAGCCCTATCTTAGGGCAGCTATGTCCTAAAAAGAGGTGAGGACCTTTGACCCAGGACGGGACATAGAGAAAACAGCAATGATAGTGATGGAAACTCTGTGTGTGTAGGGAGCTGGTGGTTTGAGCTCTGMCCATGAGCAAGAGGCTGTGCTAGAGTCTGGTGTCTTCTTTGGCAATCCCTGTAGAGTGGCCCAAGGCTTGAACTACAGGGGRTTGCAATTCAGCAGTTCCCTGACAGGCTGTCCCCTGACAGGCTGTCCCACTCCAAAACTGAGATATATTTTTAAAAGCCAGTTATGTCCTGTTCCCTTCTCCAAGGATGTGTCCACGCACCTGTTCCCGTGACTCTGAGTATCCATTTACTTATGATCCCCTTGGACCTACCCAACAACCCTGCACCGCAGATGTTGAACCGTGTGCATCTCAGCCATCCTTCAGGAGCCTCGCCTTCCATCTCACCAACTTCTCTCTTCCCCCAGGCATGAATGTTCTGGAGAGCTCCCCTTATGAGCCATTCGTCAGGGGCTTGGATTACGTCCGGCTGGCGTCCATCACCGCAGGTAGGGGGGYGGGAAGGTGCTCTTACACCTACTGGTTCAAACTGGGGGGAACTGGCTGTGGGATCCAGCGCTACAGACAGGGAAGTCCTTTGTGCTGCCTTGTGAGCATTGCATGGTTCACATCTAGCAATTGTTTTTCCAAGGAATTGCCTCTGATTCCTGTGCTAAACTGTTACATGTCCCAGGAAGAACCACTTGTGATTTTTGTCTTTCGGCTGTTTCACATCCATACTATGAAGGACTGGGTCTTAGGGGTGTGGTGCAAAGACCCCTTCCAGTGACCCATCCCAGGTGGACTCATTCTCCGCAGTAGGTGGATGATCTGTTCCATGCAAACACYTCATCAAACAGGAGCTGCTTGGAGATCGTTAGGTTCAAGAAGGTGCTTCCACATCAGTCACAGGATCAAACTCCGCAGGAAAAAAGGTCGATAACTCAACCTATGTGTTGATCCCAGCCACAGCCTTTAACCCCCTGCCCTGAGGGCCACCTCAGGACCCAGAGCYGTTTTCTGCTCTGCATTGTAATCCTGTTAACAACTGAGCAGAGCTGCCTGACACCTTTTAACCCCTCGAAGGCTCAGCAGTTCAAAGGTCAGCGTGGCCACCAGTGACCTGTCCATCACCAATGTCACAGCCGCCACCACAACCAGCCTGTGCAGCACAGCCACGGGGAAGCTTTACCAAGAGTGGTTTTGTACCAAACTACCTGTCTGGGAGCAGATAATGTGCCCCTCCTGTGTCTCTGGCAGACGTGCCCAAACAGCTGCCCTGTTGCAGCTTTTCCAAATGTGCACCTGGCTCTGGGGTGACATCCACAGCTGGAGTGCATCCAAGCGAGGGAGGAGCACCATGTCCCTGCAGCTGGCRGATGTCTGCAGTCCCCACCATGGCCTGGCACTTGCTGGGTGAAAATGTCCTGGAGCAAATTAACCCATCAGCCCTGGACAATCAGAGCAGAGGGGCTGGGAGGTGCTCCCTGACCTCGCTCATGCTGACTCCACCTGGCAGATCGCAGCATGGACAGGGAATTTTGTTTGCTGGGTTSTGGTTTTCTTTACTGGAGCTTTTCCCCTATTGCTGAGAGTCCTGGAAATCTTCAGAGCATGGGGAAATCTAGGGATGGGGATTTTTATGCATGGTTAACACACTGTCAGGTTTTTAAAGCAGATTGAAATAGGTTGGGCAGCAAAGGGAATGGGCCCAGAGCAGCAGGGATTCTTCAGAGGATTTGGCATCCACTTAGGGACATGAAATTTCTTGGGTTAGCCTTTTTGTCCTTATTTATACTAAACAAAATCTTCTATAATGTAACTTACGACCTGCTGCCCTGTGACTGTCCAGTGTCCAGGGCCATACAGTCAATGTTGCCAAAGGACCTTCTTTAAAATTTACCAAAAAGAATTCCCAATAACTTGTTGAAACATAAGACACCCCTGTGACCATAGGCCAAGTGAGAGCAACAGGTATATTAAACCAAAAGTTACATGAACAATATATGACCACTATTAAAACTGTACAGAAGGAACTGTATCCCTCCACTCTAATTGTAGTAGTGATTTAAAAAGCACATCCACTGGTCTTGCGTGGGAAGAGGAGAAAATCCAACGTGTTCCCTGTGATTTATTGGCTGAATGGGTAATAAAACCCTTCCAAGTAACTGTTTCCTACATGTTGGCTGGCAGCTCCCCAGCATAAACCAACGCTCTGACAATATTCATCTCTGGGCACTTTTAAAGGGAAGTATTTAGTGACGAAAACACACCAAGCAAAAGTTTCACCCATTATAAAATAACTGAAAAACGTGGAATTTGACTTCCAGCTCACTGTAAGCAGCAGGGACAACAGGAAGGGAAAAATAAATGCTGGGAGAAGAAGCATCTGATAATGTCAGGGAAATAAAGGAGGGCAGCCAGCTCTAAGTGCTCAGGCAGACTGTCAATGTTTTAACACTTGTCAGAAGTGATTGGCTGGTTTTAACTCCTGGCCAAAGATAGGGCTTGACTCTGCACTGGGAGTTCATCATTCTGAGGATTTTTCCCCAGTGGAAAAATCTTTCTCTGCTGGAGAGGAAGTCCTTCTGGTGTGCTGCAGGTCATGGTTTTAATACGGAGAGGTGAAAATCGGCTTCGAATTCATTTTCTCTCTCAAGCTTGAAGGATCCTTGTCTTATCTGTTCGATCAGGCACAGTCTGATGTCTGCACTGACTCCTGCCAGGGACTCTGCAGCGTTTTCCCCCTCTATGAAACAGACCCCCATCCACTTTTGAAGGAGCCCTACAACCAGCATTAGATAAATACCTTTCCCTCTTACCTTTTCCCCGTATTTACAAAGAAGGCTGTTGGCATATAAACTCATGAGATCCCTMTTTTCCTGCTGAAGATAATATTTTTCTCATCCATCACCACAGTTTTTGCTATATTTTCCTGACCTTTCCATTTGCTGCAGTTTCCTTCACCTTCCTGCATCCCACAGCGCACCTCTGCTCTCCCACCCAGACTGGCACATTCTTTCTCCTCTCGTCTAAGAGGGTGGAATGCAGAGTGATTTTGCTGAAGCCAGTGAAGGGGTGACTCAGCAAAGGGCGGGGGGRGAGACCCACATGCACTCACATGCAGGCAGCAACAGGCCCCAGGGGCACGAAGTTGGATGGCACCTCTGATCCCACCCTGTGAAGGCACTGTCACTGCTTAGGACGTGGGGACACTGGGAAGGACTGGTCTGGATGGGGCATATGTGACCCAGACAGGTCTCACTGAGCTGGGTGGATGCTGGGGTGAACAAAACAGAGCTGCTGCCAAAGCCAGACATGACCCCACAGAGGCCTGAAGAAACTTACTGTCCAGGGCAGAGAGTCTGAGGTGCCAGGAATCAGTGCAGGCCACCCTTGCATCAGAAACCCAGCTCTGCCACTGACTCAGTGTTTGATCTCGGGCAACTTGTGGAAACAGAAGATCTGTTAGTGGAGATCCCAGCACTTGAGTGGATCCACTCATGGCCATAAGCAGATGCAATTTCTAATGCCTGCTGTCTTCCAGGCCTCAGGTTGGTTAATTCGCATTAGTAAAGTCTCACCAGCTGCCCAGATTAAAACAAAATTCATTTCATTAAATAAATGAGCTTGGTGAAGTGAGCTCTGAGGGGTGAAGTCTGGTACGTGGCTGTGGCACTTCTTGGGAGAAGATGAGTAGGGAAAGGGGATTTGGTCCTGCCAGGACACAGAGAGCAAACCTACACTTCACCCCGGCCACCACCTTCCTGGTGTGGGGTGGTCTCAGCTGGGTGGCAGTAGGGGGGAGCGGGGTGGGGATGGGAGCAGGGTGGGGATGGGAGCAGGGTGGGGATGAAGTCTCGGGGCAGTGCTGCTGGTGGGGAGGTCAGCGCAAACCCACCCCACCATGTCCCCCTGCCCCCCAGGGTCCGAGAACGAGGTGACGCAGGTGAACCGGTGTCTGGACGCGGCCAAGGCCTGCAACGTGGACGAGACATGCCAGCGGCTGCGCACGGAGTACGTGTCCTTCTGCATCCGGCGCCTGGCGCGCGCCGACGCCTGCAACCGCTCCAAGTGCCACAAGGCCCTGCGCCGCTTCTTCGACCGCGTGCCGCCCGAGTACACGCACGAGCTGCTCTTCTGCCCCTGCGGCGACACAGCCTGCGCCGAGCGCCGCCGCCAGACCATCGTGCCCGCCTGCTCCTACGAGGCCAAGGACAAGCCCAACTGCCTGGCGCCCCTGGATTCCTGCCGGGAGAACTACGTCTGCAGGTGATGCTCGCACACGTGGAGAGCGTCCCTGGGGCAAGGGTCCATCCCCTGGCGGCAGACCTGTGCCCGGAGCCCATGTGCTCGCCTGCAGGGTCCCCCTGGTGCCCCATCCCAGCACAGCCCCCTGACAGGCCGGTGCCTCAGGGCCCTTCCCATGACCCCTCTCCCTCTATCCTACGGAACGTGTTAATGGACAGAAGGAGATGAGAGATGTCCATGCTGAAGGTTTTTAGATGTTTTCTATGGATTTTTGGCTTTGGTCCTAAAGAAAGACACTGTGGAAACAGTTCCAGGAAGGTGCAGGCTAAGGAGGAATATGGAGGGGGAGGTCCTTACAGCCACTTTCASCAATCCATCTCTCTCACTGTCTCTCTTCCTTAGCCAGAGCATCCTCCAAGAGAACCCAAGGTATCCCGACAGCCACAGGCACTTGTGAACACCTTAAAACCACGTTTGTTTGTTTGCTTGGTTGATTAGAAAAATTGATCTATATATATATAAAATATACCCTTTCTGTTGCAAGGCTGAGTGTTGGAGAGACCCTATAGCGCCTTCCAATACCTAAAGGGAGCCTACGAGAGAGCTGGAGAGGGACTTTTGACAAGGGCAAGGAGTGACAGACCAAAGGGGAATGGCTTGAAACTGAAGGAGGGTAGATTTAGATGGGATATTGGAAAGAAACTCTTCCCTGTGAGGGTCRGGAGGCCCTGGCACAGGTTGCCCAGAGAAGCTGTGGCTGCCCCTGGATCCCTGGAAGTGTCCAAGGCCAGGCTGGACAGGGCTTGGAGCACCCTGGTCTAGTGGAAGGTATCCCTGCCCATGGCAGAGGGTGGAATGAGATGGGCTTTAAGATCCCTTCCAACCCAAAACGTTCTGTGGTTCTGTGATTCAGTGATTCTGTTTTGGTGATTGCAACAGCAATCTGAGAGTCCCAGTGTCACTCCAGATCCACTGCACGGTCTGTGGCCAGCCTGGTTTGCTCCTGTGTTTCCATCGAGGCCCAGTCACACACAGACCCATCCCATGTGCACACTCACAGCCCAACTCCTTCAGCGCTTTTCCCTCATCTGTAGTATTTTGACCTCTCTGTTTCTCAAAAAGTCTTCAGTATTCCAGAAAGTGAATCCACATGGAGCTCTTGGGAGTGGAGCTCACCTGCCACTGAGAGAAGTAACACCAGAATAGCTCCATGGGGGCCCCAGCCCAGTGCCATGGGTGCAGCTGGGGCCATGAGCAGACTCCTAGAGAAGAGCACAAGAACAGGTGTAGGACACACCCTCCTGTATTGTCCCAGTCTCTAATTGTTGTGGGATTTGGAACTTCCCAAGATGAACTTCCAGCAGCCATCCCCTACCYGCACATCATCTTTTAATACATAATAACATGTATTTTCACAAAGGGAGGTGAGAGCAGCAGCATCCTCTTGGAAGGATGGAGGTACAAATACTCTCAGCACTCTGCACCCAGAAACATGGATGCAGGAGAATGACTGAACTATACAGAAGTAGACTCTGAAAGATGAAAGGCCCCTGGACTGACCAGGCCCTCCTCAGATGTTGTCCCCTGGCTACCCAGGGAATCCGAAGTGGACGGGTACTGCCCTCTCCCTAACAAGACACGAGGGCCCAGCGGTGAGGAAGAGGTTCAAAGGGGAGAGTGTTGCTCCCCAGGAGACTGGAAACCATTTCCTGCAAGCAGCACAGCTGTTAATGATCTGGTCCCTTGGTCTCTGAATATATAATATAAAATATCCTCTAGAGACACACAGGGAGCAAGAGGTTGACATGTGACCTGGTCAAAGCCAGCAGTGCAGAATCCACAAGGAGAGCCAGGAATAAATCATAAAGAAATGGAATGAAACACTCCAGGGCTCGCCCTGCCTGCACTGCAGCTCCTGCACAACTCTAACCCTTTGAACTTCCCAGCTCAGAGGGGTGGGTCCTACTAACATGGATTATATAAAATCTGCAATCAGCGTCTCTCTTCTCTAAATCTTCTCTAAACAAAGCAGCAAATTTTGGGAAAGATTTTGCCTGTCCATGTCCAGGAGAAAGGGCCTGGTATGGGGCAAATATGGGAATAAATATGAGGAAAAAAAGACTGGGGAGTAGGGGAGAAGTGGGCTGGAAAGGGCAGTTTGGAATGCTGACACTGACCAGGAGCACCAGCAGCGTGTCTGGAAGAAAATGTCTGGGAGGAGCAACACGCTCAGTTTTTCTGAGGTTGCCCAGGCAGGGTAAACATTTGAGGTTCTCAGTTCACAGCTCAGACACTGCAGGTTGTCACATAAAGAACCCTCCCTTCAAGTGTTGTCAGTGCTAGTGCTTGCTTGGGCTTCCTAAGCAGCTCAAATGCCATGTGAAATCCCTTACTACCTGGCCACGGAATGAATGTTGGGATGGATCTGGATCTCCAGCCATTGCTGTGTCCTACCTGAAAGTCCTGTGTTGATGTCTCTAATATTCCACTATCTCCAAACACCACCATGTGCCAACAGCTGACTCATCCCTAAAGAATTATGTGGCAAATAACTGGTTGGCAGAATGTTTTACCTGCTCCACAGGCTCCAGGGAGTCCAACCTTCTCCTGAGAATGGGTGTCTGCAGCAGAGGATGGGGCAGCAGCCCTGGTGATGGGTAGAACATTTCATATCTGAACCTTTGGACATTTCCCTTGAACTGAAATGACCTCAGATATGTTTAGAATCTTTGAAAAGACAGATTCTCTGCTTCAGCTAATCAGCCTAAAAATGAAGGTTGAGGTCTTTAGGCAAAGTTATTACCCAAAAGAAAGAAAATGGCAGCATAGACTGAATTCCTTCCTGGCTGGCAACAGCTCCTCCCTCAAAAAACAACCTCACACAACAGAAAACAAACATTTCTTCCAAGACTGTGCCTTTCTTGCAGTCCTAGAGGAAGTCTGTAAAACATTAACTGCAGAACCTGTTCAGAGCCTCCTCCCAGGTCTGTGGGGGTGGGCAGGAGAGTGCCCACTGAGTGCCCAAAAGGACGTTTGTTCAAACTGTTTGAGCAACACCCCTACAGCAGCATTTTGCACACACGTTCCCTTCTGTAAACACCTCGAGCATGCTTTTATGCCCCCTTTTGCCCCCGTGACTCGTGGTAACGTGCCCCGTTTTGTGCTCTGGCTCCGTCAGGTCGCGCTACGCAGAGTTCCAGTTCAACTGCCAGCCCTCGGYGCAGGCTGCGAGCGGCTGCCGCAGGGACAGCCACGCCGCCTGCCTGCTGGCCTACACCGGCATCATCGGTAAGGGCTGCCCTCCTTGGGCTGGGAAACACCTCCTGGGGGGGAAATGGCTCCTTTCACTCTGGGGACAGGAAGGGGGCCATGGGGACAGGAAGGCAGAGAGCTGAGACCTCAGGTGACATCACAGACTCATGGAATGGCTTGGGTTGGAAGGGACTTGTAAAGCCCATCTCATTCCAGCCCCCTGCCTTGGGCAGGGCACCTTCCACCAGGTTGCTCCAAGCCCTGTCCAGCCTGGTGCTGGTCTTTATGCCTTCAGTGACATAACTAAGCCATGGGTATAGGGTAACTTTAGGATGGTTGCAGTGGAGGGAGAAAAACCGTGGGCTGCTGCAAGATTTCAGCTTCTCTCTCTGGTATAAATAGATGGGCTGTCCCAGAGTGTCTGCTCTGTCAGGGATTCCCTGRTGCCATCACCAGTGATGCCACTGGAAATCACCATCCACTGCCGTTCTTCTGACTTCAGTGTGTCACACTGGGTTTTCAGATGCTGCAGAGCCCAGCTGGCAGCAGTTGGCACAGGCACAAGCAAGAGTCCAAAGACAAGGGCCAATGGCCATTGGACTAGGTCCATCCTGATGGATGGGATAGAATGACAGATTTTTGGGCCAACATTTCATTCCRTTTTAATCCTTCATTCTGGAGATTGAGTTTGGCTTTTTCAATGACAGTATGAAAACTTTTACAAACATTCACAGTTTAGAACRCTCAGCCTGGAGAATAAAAGGCTTCAAGAAGACCTTAGAGCCCCCGCCAGTGCCTAAAGAGGCTCCAAGAGAGCTAGAGAGGGAATTTGGACAAGGGCAGGAGTGACAGGACAAGGGGAATGGCTTCCCACTGCCAGAGGGGCAGAGTTAGATGGAATATTGGGAAGGAATTGTTCCCTGTGAGGGTGGGGAGGCCCTGGCACAGGTTGCTCAGAGAAGCTGTGGCTGCCCCTGGATCCCTAAAAGTGTCCAAGGCCAGGCTGGATGGGGCTTGGAGCAACCTGGGATAGTGGAAGGTGTCCCTGCCCATGGCACGGGGTGGAACTGGACGGGCTTTAAGGTCCCATCCAACCCAAACCATTCCATGATTCTCTGAATGTTATTAGTGAACCTGAATTCCCAGAAACTGCTCATTCCTTGGACTGGTAGTAATTTTTAATTGACTGAAGGCTTTGGTTGTGGTGGTAGTGTGACCAAAAGGGTTGCGCCTGCCCCTGTTCTCCTCCCTGGGAGCAAAGCAGACCCATGGCATCAGCACTTGGAGGGTTTTGCTGCTGCCATGGAGGGGCTGGGCTGAGGCAGAGTAGCCCAGGAGAACAGCAGGGAGAGAGGTCACTGACTCTTCTCACAGCACCAGCCTTGCAGTAACCCCTGTCCATCGGTCCGGCAGGCAGCCCCATCACCCCCAACTACATCGACAACTCCACGTCCAGCATCGCTCCCTGGTGCACCTGCAACGCCAGTGGGAACCGGCAGGAAGAGTGTGAGAGCTTCCTGCACCTCTTCACCAACAACATCTGTCTCCGTGAGTGCCCGCAGCATTGCTGCGCTCCTGGGGGGGCTTCTGGGGATGGGGGCATGGACATGCCCTGGTCCTCCGGGGTCTGCAGGTGTCCAGCTCCCTGTGTTACCAACAAAGGAGCCTCAGAGAGCCTCAGGCATGCATTTGGGTGCTGCAGACAAAGAGGCTGGGAAAGGGATGCTTTCCCCTGCCCTGATACTTTTTTTTCATCTCTTTCCCACAAAGAAAATGCCATTCAGGCCTTTGGCAACGGGACTCACCTGAACACAGCCATGGCCCCGTCCATCCCCCCCACCACACAGATGTACAAGCAGGAGCGAAATGCCAATAGAGCCGTGGCCACCCTCAGAGAGAACAGCTTCGAGCACCTCCAGCCCACCAAGGTAGGAGAGCAGCAGACCTGGCTCAGAGGGATGATTGGCCATGTCTTTGCCTCCTCCAGCCTCCTCACCTCACTCAACTCCTCCTTCCACCTGTGTCATTTCAGTCCCATGCAGACATCCAACCTACCCTCCACCCTCCTAGAAGGCTGATTCAGCCTTGCCTTGCCTTGCCTTGCCTTGCCTTGCCTTGCCTTGCCTTCCCCTTCCCCTTCCCCTTCCCCTTTCCCTTTCCTTTTCCCTTTCCCTTTCCCTTTCCTTTTCCCTTATTGAGAGATATTGTTCATTTAGAAACACTGGGAGCCAGGACCTCTGGTTTGGCTCCTCACCCTCCTTCAGTGCATCTGTACAGCTTCAGACAAGCATTTTGAGTTCCCAGGACACTGGTTCCCCCCTTGTTAGATGAGGATCTTCGAGGTCATAATGCAGAGGTTTAGCTCAGGTTTGTTAAGCATTGGAAAATTTCAGAGGAAAGGTTCCGTTCATCAGCAAATTATTACTATCAAAATAGTATTTAATTGAAATTATTTTAAAACAAATAACAGATTCATTTACTGATGATGGCAGTGGTAGGCATTAAATATTTTATTTTTAAATAAAACAAAACGACCTTGACTTGCCACTCACCAGAGTAATTTTCAGATTCAATTATTTTACTATTGAATAATTAACAGTGACCCTGATTTGCTGAGCGTTCAGGTTACAGAAGCTGTCAGTTTTAACTAGACTCCAAGGACTGAGTRTGGGCTTCAGAGAGCTTCCAAACACGGGTTATTTTAAGGCTTTTCACTGTTTCTTTTGCTGGGAAAAGACCCAATTCACCTCTCTCCACCCTGTTTTCACAGAGCAGCAGGTTGGGAGGTGGAGAACAGTGGCCTCAGGTTCCCTCACTGCTCTCCAGGTGTGCTGGTGGTCGTGCAGAGCACAGGGATACCTTCACCAGGCCATAAACTTGGCACCCAAGAGATCTGGAGGATTTCCCTCAAGCCGGTGCTCCCCAGACCGTAGAGAAATCCAGGAAGTGGCCTCAGATCCAGACCTTGCACTGAGAACTTTATCCTGGAAGTGATAGAGGAGCTGTGTACCGTCTGTGGTCAGGAGAGTATTCCCACCAGCAAGTGGGAAGCTGGAAAAGGCAGCTGCAGTAAGGGCTGGCCCTGCCACACCTCCAACCTCCCTGCRGAAGCAGCACATTCCTCTGCTGAGGTGTGAGTGCTGCTGGAGTACAATCCCTGCTGACACTGCAAGAGAAACCAGGGATTTGGGTCTTGACTTTGGACTCCAAATCCAGATCCCATTCAATGTTTAATGAGGTTGGCAGCTCGGGACCTGAGGAGGGAAGCTGGTGAAATGTCTCTCAGCCCCATGGAGGTATATTTGACACCCAGGGAAATCTCCATCGTAAAGGCCACCAGGTCAAGCCACTGGCCAGCAGTGGCTCCATAAGATCCATGGATGGCCACTGACCTGAGTGGGCATCCAGGCACCCACTTCACACAGACACCTCCAGCCAGTGTCCACACCAGTGCTGTGCCCACAAGTGGCTCTGTAACACCACCAGCATCTCCTGAAGAGCTGAGCTGACCTCCAGGCCAGAGTCAGGGTGCTGAAACAGCCCTGGCCGCTGTGCACATGCACACACTTGGGGCTGCACAGCCCCCAAGCCCAAGTCCTCTGAGGGGCCAAGGAAGGCCACCAGTTTGCTTAGAGAGACAGAGCCCCTCTCCTGTGCGGAAAGACAGAGAAYTGGGATTTTTCAGCCTGGAGAAGAGAAGCTTCAGGGTGACCTAATTGTGGCTTTCCAGTGCCTAAAGGGGCTCCAGGAGAGCTGGAGAGGGAATTTGAACTAGGGCCTGGAGTGATAGGACAAGAGGGAATGGCTTCCCGCTGCCAGAGGGGAGGGTTAGATGGGATATTGGAAAGAAGGAATTGTTCCCTGTGAGGGTGGGGATGCCCTGGCACAGGTTTCCCAGAGAAGCTATGGCTTCCAGGCTGCCCTATGCCTGGAAAGTGCCCAAGGCCAGGTTGGACGGGGCTTGAAGCACCCTGGGATAGTGGAAGGTATCCCTGTCCATGGCAGGGGTGGGACTGGATGGGATTTAAGGTCCCTTCCCACTGAGGCCATTCCATGATTCCATGACCAGCCATACCTCTCACTGCACGCTGTCTCCTTTCTCTTGCAGGTGGCTGGAGAGGAGAGGCTCCTGCGTGGCTCCACTCGCTTGTCCTCAGGCACCTCCAGCCCTTCCTGCTGGGTGTCCTCTCTGCTGCAGATGTGGCTGCTCCTCGCTCCTGCTGTGCTGAGCCTCCCCGTGATGTGAGGCAGGGCAGGCCCACGCCAGGCAGAGACTCGATTTGTGTTGGTTTCTTTACTAAACAACCAGACCAGTAACTTTTTCAGGAGGAGGGTGGGGATGAGGGAGGGGATGGGGAGGAGAGGTGAGTGTTTGGGCATCCCTTCGTCCTCCTCATCCGTCTGCCAGCTTATTTGATTTTGTACAATCAGCATTGTTGACAACCAGCTCATTCTTGGTTCTGGCCACCGTTCCACACCACAGCTTGGCTGTTGTTTCTCCATCTCTCTATGGATGGGGTCAGAGCCATGGACAATTCCCTTGGAAAAGATGAATGAGACAGTTGATCCAAGAAATGAGACCTGCAAAGGAAATGCTTTCTTCTKCCCCAGCCAAGAGGGGAAAGACTTTTGATGGATGAGCGGATGACCTGTSAGGAGGTTTCCTGAAGCCCTGACTCACGTTAGGGGGCTCTTGACAGGATGTGTCCAGCAATGTGGAGTTCAGACTGTCTCCAGGGTTGCTCAGGACCTGCAGGACAACCCACCTGGTTCCTTCAGACTGAACAAACCAGAGCACTGGTGAGAAGGTGGTTGGTTTTGTTCACCAGAGAGGAACCTGAAACACCTCTGGGGAGGACCAAGTGACCACACTCCAAACTGGCTGGCAGGGATTATCTACCCTCTCAAAACCACGGCCAGAGTGCTACCAGCATCCATGTCCCAGCTGTCACCTGTCCCTCGGGCCTCCTTTTTAGGGAAACCTGTCATGTACTGATGGTGTTCAGGAAGAAACATGTGTGTTGCATTTTGTTTATGGCTGGATCTTTTGTGTCCCAACCCAAGCATCTCTATCCACTGGTCCTGTATATTGTTTGGGGCATTTTTTGTCACATCCAAACAACCAGAGGCCAATGTTGTCCTGCTCCAGGCTGTCCTTTCTCCATCAGGGGTCAGTGTGTGAGCCYGTGGGCAGGATTGGATGTGGGCCCCACACATCCCAGTCTCACGTGCTACCTGTGCATCCACTGGCCTCATAGGCAGACAGTCTTCAACTAAGGGATTTCATTAGTTTTCCTAGGAAGAGAGAGGATAGGAGAGGTTTGCTAGATACCACCCTGAGGACAGAAATGTCCAGCCAGTTTGTGGAAAGGCCAAGTTATGAATTATGTCATAGGAAGGGACTGGATTGCTATGGTTTCCCCTCTTCGAAGAACTGGCAGAGGCAACCACTTGTGTCCAGGTGAGCAGGTGAAGGACTTTGCCTCTTGCCAGGTCCTATTTATTCAGTCAAGATGTCATTTAAGCAAAGGCTGCTGAAGTGACCCTTTCTACTGAGCTGCAGCCAGACCCTGGGAGAGGAAGGTGAGGACAGATGTCTCTGGTGTCTTGGGGCATCGGGAGGCAGATGTGTGACCTTGGGCTATCTGAGCATCCCAGGGTCTGCCTTCGAGGAGGTGAGCTGAGGAGTCCCAGTGCCCTCTTGTGGGGCTGAACCCCTTTACTACATCAAGCCAGGAAAGAAGACGGTAAGGAAGGGTGAGAAGATTTCCCAGGAGAGATGCTTACCTGGGCTGACTACCATGGGAAGCACAGGAATAGCCCYAGAATCTCCCTGAGTGTATTTAGGCCTGGCCTTTGCAGCAGTCCATTCATTCCTTGGTTTGTGCTCCTCCAATAAACATCATTAATTCCTTGTCATTTGAATGCATGGAAAGGCTTAGCAAGCATCTGACACAGTAAAGTCCATGGCTTTTTATTCCCATTTCCTGCAGAACCCCTCCCATTGGTTATTGCTTCAGATTTTGCTGAGAACTGCAGCAACTTCCTTAGCTTTTGTTTTGAGTTGAACACCTGTGGGTGTGTCCAGCACACACACAAACCCTCCTGCTGCATCCTATCCAAAGTGCTGCTCCTCGAGGGCCTCGGGGCTGCAGCTCCCAGTGTTCCTAATCCAAGGCTGTGTGAAGGAACACACCCAGACCCAAGGCTTTTGTGAGGGTGACAATCACACCCTCAGCTAAAAGTTGCGTGTGAGAACTTCATGGCCAGATCAGGAAAGCAAGCAAAGGGGAAAGCTCCAGGTGGGAAAGTCCTGTTACAGTGCCCATATCTGTGCACGGAGTTGCTGTGAACATTTCCGCTTCAACCAGAGTGTCAGTGTCCTCTGGGAGACCAAGTGACACAACTGCTGCCTGCAGCTCTGCAAAACCTGTGTGCTCTGAGATGCAGCTGAGAGAGGGATGCAACCCTGATTGCTCAGCCCTTCAAAGGCAAGAAACTACCTCAGCACCATGAGGTCATGCTGGGAATTGCCTTCTTCTGCCCCTTTCCTTTCCAGCCCTGTAGTCATGCCCTGCTTTTCCACACATCTGGCCCCATCAAGCCGGTCTCCACCAGCTTTTAATCGTGCGCGGGATGAGTGTCTGCATAGGATGGGGATACAAGTGTCAGCTGCTTTCCAGGAGCACCCACTCCTGTGTCTCTTGTAAGTCAGTGTCAGTGATGTTGAAGTGCCACTTTGCCATTTCCTTCTCATTCAGCAGAGAGAGTTTTTCTGGGTGGTCAGGATGCCTGGTGACCCCACCTCACCTCTCCCTTCGGACCGGTTTGCTGTAAAAAAGATGTGGAGAATCCTACTCAAGGACTGGATGAGATGGAGACCTCTAGAGGTTACCTAGTCCCAGTAGCATGTCCCATGTCAGCACCTGTTTTAACAGTTTCAGTGAGAGGTATCATCATCTCCCCTGGATTTATGTCATAGAATCATGAAATGGGTTGGGAGGAACCTTAAAGCTCATCTCATTCCAACCCCCCTGCCATGGGCAGGGACATCTTCCCCTAGACCAGGTTTTCCAGCCCCCTTGCAGCCTGGCCTTGGACACTTCCAGGGATGTCTTGCTTGAAAGACTCTGTAGGACATCAGTTGTCTCTATGCATCACAGCCCAACAAGACACTCAGTTCTCATGTCCCATCCTGCAAGCCCTGTCCCAAGTCAGGTCCTGCCCTCCTGGGGGTTCCCTGTGGTTCAGCGATGCTTCAGGATGAAGTGAAGGAGGCACGGATCCAGGAGCCTCTCACCCAGCAGGAGAGAGCCAGGGGGCTGGGAATTAAAAAACCATAAGAATCCTGACACTTTCATGGCTTTTTCCTAATCGTTTCACCCTTTTCACCAGTATTTAATGTTGATTCTCCCTCTAAGCCTGTTCATGAATCAAACTTTGAAGGAACAGATAAGTTCTGAGCCTTTCTCTCAGAGGAAGGAAGCACGATTATGTTCCTCCCGCCCACCAACATGTGTGCACAGGCCACTGCTTTCTCCTAGTGAAAAGTCAGTAATTTTTTTGGATGAAATTCCATCTCTGCTGAATTCTGTGAAGTGAACCACAGATCTTCATTTATAAGTCTCTTGACTAACCACAGAAGTTGTAGCAGCTGCTTGTAAAGGCAAAGAACTGAGCGAGCCAAGAGACAGAAAGGGAGACAATTTTTTCTTAGGAATTACTACTCCATTCCTGGGGACTTCCATAAGCACAAAGAAGAGTCATGAGAAAAAGAAAGGAAGAAAACTCACAGTTAAACAGCCAGCCAGAATTTCTGTAGCCACCGAACTCTCTTATTTTGGCTGCACAGCACCACTCCAGTGGTTTGGCAGCCCTGAGAGCCTGTGAATGTTGTGTATGTACAAATCCATGTCGACATCGTGTCATGTCATCAGGTACAGCACTGTCCGACCAGGAGCAGGAGCTGGGAGGGAGAGCCAGGGCTGCGAGATAGTGCTGGAGCAGCAACCCCATGTGTGCACCTGCACCAGGGGAGGATGGTGGGTGCCAGCCCATACTGGGGTCAAACTTGTACTTCTCTCTTCTGTACATGTCAATATCCAAACATATCCATGAATAAAGCACACACACATTTTCCCGATGCCCTTGCCCCTGTCTGCGATGCCGGCTCGCCCAGGGTGGTGCTGAGCTCACTGGTCCTGTGCTGTACCGGAAGCTGGAAGAAATGGGGGGATGTTTTGTGGGGGTTGGAAGAGTGGCGGGGCTCTGACGAGCCGTGCTTGGCTGGAATCACAGAATCCTGGAATGTCCGCTGGAAGGGACCCACAGGGATTGAGTCCAACTCCTGGCCCTGCCCAGGACACCCCAACAATCCTACTTTGTGCCTGGGAGCATTGTCCAAACGCTCCTGGAGCTCTGGCAGCCTTGGGGCCGAGCCCATTCCCCGGGTAGCCTGTTCAGTGCCCACCACCCTCTGGGGGAAGAAYCTTTCCTGATATCAACCTAAACCTCCCCTGGCACAGCTCCAGCCATTCCMTGGGTCCTGTCCCTGGCCACAGAGAGCAGAGGTTGGAGCTGCCCCTCAGGAGGAGCTGCAGACAGCTCTGAGGTCTGCCCTCAGCTCCAAACCCAGCTCCAATGTGGTGTCTCCCAGCAAGGAGGGGTGAGAAACAGCTCTGCCGAGATGGAGAGACACCAGTGTCACCAGGAAAGGAGACTCGAGTCCCCACACAAGCCCAGGGGCTGCTCGTGTTGCCTGCGGGGGTGAAATACGCAAAGGTTTGGGAGCAATTTTGGGCAGATTTAGCTCAAAGCTGGTGCCAGCACAGGAGAAGGGAGGCACTGCAAGATATATCAGGGATGGGAATAATTGCACCTGTGGTTAGGGGCATGTGGAGCCACTAATGTAAAGATGTCATCATGTGACTCAGGGAGTGGAAATAACTGGGAAAGGCTGGTGCTGCACACTCGTGCTTGGCACAGGAGCAGGGGAGATGAAGGAGAAGGGGGGTCGTGGGTCATGCCAGCCAGGAAGGCTTCTGTTCATGCCATGAACATCTGTGAGCTATTTTTGGCAATTTAAAAAAATAAAAGAATCACAGGAAAATTGATTAGAGGCAAATGGAATGTTTTCTTGCAGTTCTGGGTTGGGAAAAAATCTAGAAAACAAATGTATATAAAATTTATATGAAAATAATGAGTGAAATTCAAGTCAGTTCCTAAACACAAAGTCAGTTCGAGGTTGAACACAGAAATGTTGCACTTTTTCCTCGCAGAAATCATGTTTGCCTCCATGGAGCAGCTGAGGATGCAGAGGAGGAGCAAAGCCTGAGGGTTAGGGACAGACTCAGACTCTCCTCAAAGCCATTTCCTTCCTGACAGCGCCCAAGCTGGGGTTTTGCTGACTCAAAGGATAATTCTTGGGAAGGTTCCAGGCAGCTGAACCTGAAATGTGCTGTGAGAGCGCTGCGGGTCTGAGAGGTTTTTCCTGGTCAGCACCCAAAAAACTGGTGGGGCCAGTCCAGGGCCACGCAGCGATGGGGTGACAGGAGCTGCTGGGCTTCAGGGGGTCCTGGCCTTGAAGGAGATCTCAGGGTCTGTTCTCCCTCCCACGGGCTCTGCCCGAGGACAGTGCGTGCTGCTCAGATCGGTGTGGGGCAGAGCACGGGGCGGGCTGCAGCAACCCTGCTCTGGGATGCAACAACTGGCTCCAAGCAAGCCTGGGAATTATCCTAAATTTAGGGTGAGGAGATTTTGGAGCAGGAGAAGCACTAACATCTGGAAGAAGCTTTTGGCTGACCCTCACTTCTACCCCGTCTTCAGGTCTGGGTATGGTTTTGAGGGGTGCTGGCTGTGCCCACAAATAAACTGAGCCCTGCTCCCTCCTACAGCCACAGACATCAAACACACAGATGAAGTGATTTTCTCACATTCCCAGAGAAAAGATCCCACAAGCTCTGTAGCCCCCAGAACAGGATGGATGGGGCTTGGAGCAACCTGGTCCAGTGGAAGGTGTCCCTGCCCATGGCAGGGGGCTTGGACTAGATGGTCTTTAAAGTCCCTTCCAACTCAAACCATTCCATTATTCCATGACGGACCAGAGCCTGGGGCAGCACGGGAGGTTTGGAGGAGACACCTGCAGACAGGACCCACAATCCCCATCGCACTTTGACTGCAGACACAGCACAAGTGAAATCCTGCAGTTGATGTTCAGCTGCTGCAAGGGGATGTTGAAACCAGAAACAACAATTTACCATCCGTTATCTCCATGCAGGTGGTGCTGAAATGCTGATGGAGAGGAGGCATCTTGCTTCGGTTATTAAAACGCCGACTTTCTGCAGAAATAGTGGATGTTTGCCAAAGGGAAGAGCTGCAGAATTAGCTCTGACATGAAAAATGTTCAAGGCATTTCGTGGTTTTTTTTTTCCAAAGAAGTGGAAATGATTTCTGGTGGGAGCAGGGATCCCAGGGCACATGTCCATGGCAATCCTGCCAGTCACGCTGTTGGAGGCGCATTGTGGCTGCAGCCTGGACAGCAGAGCTGAGAGAACAGCCGGCGAGGCGCGGGTGGGATGGGTGGAGACACCGGTTATTGCCGTGCTCCGCTCCAATTCCCCACCAAAACAGTACCTCGCGATCAGCTATTGCAATCCAGACCTCCCCACCAAAGCTCTGCTTCCAAATTCAGTTCAGAGATCAGCATGAGGACCAGGAGAGATTAARTCCCATCCTCCCATGGCATTGCTGGTCACCATGGGTGGGGGGAGAGCAGAAACAGCCCCAGTCCTGCAGGCTGTGGGCTCAGGGAGCTGCCCCTGCGCTTCTTGTCAGCAGCAGGGAAATAAAGAGGAGAAAGATGTTGTTCTTGATAGAGCCGAAGTGGCCCAGTCAGCGGAGTTTTTTTGGCTAAATTCCCTGCAGATGTGGTTTCTGGGGGATGCATGAGGATCCAGGAACAYAGAGAAGAGAGGGAAGGAAGGGCCTGATCCTGCAGCTGATCAGAGAATCATGGAATAGTTTGAGTTGGAAGGGACCTTAAAGCCCATCCAGTGCCACCCCTGCCATGGGCAGGGACACCTTCCACTATCCCAGGGTGCTCCAAGCCTCATCCARCCTGGCCTTGGACACTCCCAGGGATCCAGGGGCAGCCACAGCTTCTCTGGGCACCCTGTGCCAAGGCCTCCCCACCCTCACAGGGAGCAATTCCTTTCCACTATCCCATCTCTCCCTGCCCTCTGGCAGTGGGAAGCCATTTCCCCTTGTCCTAACCCTACATGCTGTTGAAAAACATCCAATTTCAGTGTGATTTGAACCATCAGATCTTGCTTTTTGTTTGTGAGGAGGATTTACCTCTTCTGAGACATCTCTAGTGCAGATCCCAAATCCCAAGCTTGTCACTGAGTCTCTGGAGTCACTAAAGAGAAAAGGTGCCTCCAGGACCTCATGTACCTTACCCCAGAGCTTCCACAGGGTGACAGTGGTGTCCCAAAATCATGTGGCCGAGGGTGCTGGGGCTCTCTGACACTCTTTGGAGAGGTGTTGCTGTTCCCAGCCCTCCTACAATGAGGAACACTGGAAGCTCAGCCCACCTGCAGCGATGCTGACACCTGGGTCTGGGAGCCCCACCCTCAGGCAGAAAACTCATCAGCAGGTGATGAGTTTCACCTCCTTAGAAAATCTCCCCTCACCTTATGCCTTTGGGAAGATCTCAGTGGTTCCAGTCTGTCCCTTCAACCCCTGTTTCGCTGCTTAATTAGTTCAGAAACCAAAAACCCCAGGGAGAAACTCAAAAACCTCTGCTAATTTTTTTTGCCCAAATGGCAATGCGTTAGCTGTGGAGCTCTGGCTCATTTTTACACCTCTCTTCCTCTGCTCTTCCCATCAACCGGGAAAAAAGGAAATGTTGGTGTTTTTGCCATATCAATACATGATTTACCACCACCGAGCGATGTGGAACTATCCAAGAGCTGCCCCAAACCCCACCTTTACTTCGGTAGAAGAAACACCACCCAGCTTCCAGTCCAGGATTTTGGGGGAGTTAGATTGTTTAGAAAAAAGACTTAAAGTCCCTTTTTCCTGTAGGTGGTTGATATTTAAGGTTTGTGGAAAGAAAAGCTGGACAGAAAATTTGTCTCTGGCTCCTTACCCAAAACCATTCATTAATGACAGCTGATGGCAAAGAGCATCCTCCTGGATGTACACAGAGCCTTGGAAAGCCTCCATGCTCTCTTCCCTTCCTTCCCTTCAAACCTCTTTTCTTTGCTACAACGTAAGAAAAATCAGAGCAGGGATGAAAAATGGCCCCATCCCTCTGTATTATTTCCTGCTGTCCAAAATGAGCTTAAAGCAGCTTTAGAACAACTACCCCCTGCCCATTTCATTTCAAGTCTGGACACCCCGTGCTGTGCTGTCAGCCCGGCATCCTCTGCTGGGCTCTGCAGCCGTGGCTGGGAATTGGGCTGCTGCATCCCAGTTTGATGCCATGGAATGGAGCAGCACCACAGTCCTCAGAGGCGGCGGCGACTGAAACCTTCATGGCTCATAAATGCCAGGTTCAACTCTGCTTCATCCCAGCAGCACTTAATTTCAAAGCTGGAGAGTGACATAAAGATAAATGGAGAACAAGGGATTGTGTCCCGGCAGGACTTGGACCGTGGGTGCCCGGGGGGCTGCACGGAGGGGGAGAGGAGTGGTCACCTCCAACATCGCTCTCCCGGCTTTTGTGTGTGTCTGAAACAACAGCTGGTGCCAACATTTGATACACCAGCAGCAAAACTGGTCATACAGTTCCCAGGGAGGGCAGATTTTCCTCTTTGGATTTAGATGAAGAAATTTAGTGGAAAAAATTACCAGTGAGAGTAAGAAAGGGAAGGAGCTGAGATTTTGTATTTCTGTTGGGTTTGCGTCATGGTCGGCAGATCCTCCTGAGGGGCAGCTTCGATCTCTGCTCTCTGTGCCCAGTGACAGGRCCCAAGAACACCTGGAGCTGTGTCAGGGGAGGGTCAGGCTGGAGGTCAGGGAAAGGTTCTTGCCCCAGAGGGTGGTGGGCACTGAACAGGCTCCCCAGGGAATGGGCACGGCCCCAAGGCTGCCAGAGCTGCAGGAGTGTTTGGACAATGCTCCCAGGGACGCATGGGGTGGGATTGTTGGGGTGTCTGTGCAGGGCCAGGGGTTGGACTCAATGATTGTTGTGGGTCCCTTCCAACTTGGGATATTCTGTGATTCTACCTGAATGCAGAAGCCCCGAGTTTTGGGACAGGGGAATCACTGAATCATTTGAGTTGGAAAAGACCTTTAAGACCATTGAGCCAAACCAGTCAAGGACCAGTTGTATTGTGGCAGGGGCGACTCATGACTCCAGTGCTCAGGAGGTGGGAGCAAATAAATTCCCCCTTCAACCCTCACCATCCCAAACGACCTGATGGAGGACGAGCCCCTTTTTCTRTATAATCATAGAATTATTTAGGTTGGCAAAGACCCTTAACTGACATCTCATTGGGATGCTCCTCCCTTCTCCCATCCTTCAGAGACAGCCACAGAGATCAGRGACCAAGAGCCTGCCCTAAGGCACATGGGGGAAGGCGAACCTGAGAGTCCTGCGTTGAAACGAAAACTCTTTACTGACTGTCTCTACCACTAAAATCTACAGATTTAACTCTTTGAATTACATCAAAGCATACCCTCATCCTCTGGCAGAGGACACATCCCTCCTTCCCCCTCCCCAAATCAGTACGTGGCAGGAGCCCCTTGAGACCCACCACCACCACCATGGTAGAAACTCACCCTCACCCCAGCCCGGAGCCTTCAAAACCACCTTGAATTACTTCTTCCCCCAATTTTAGGAAAAGAAATAAGAATGAGGAAAATTTTTAACCAGATCATCTACTTTTTATTTCAGAGGAAAGATTTGCATTATTTACTTTTATTTATATACATGTACTTCACATTTGTATTTAAAATGCACAGACCTCCCAAGAATTTTCTCGTTCCGGCTTTAAATTAGCTGTTATTTTACAATACAAAAAAATATACCAAAAAACGGCAATCCTAAATGTGTATGTATAACACCCACAACCCCAGCAATGAAATAGTTTACAATACTTGCTCCTATTTACATATGAATGCAATAAATGCTAAATTATACATATTAACAAACTAAGCTCAAGTCTGAAC
This sequence comes from Amblyornis subalaris, assembly GCA_018881555.1. NCBI lineage: Eukaryota > Metazoa > Chordata > Aves > Passeriformes > Ptilonorhynchidae > Amblyornis > Amblyornis subalaris. The sequence goes on along the minus strand of JACAXG010000201.1, from coordinate 193,521 downwards.
ACAGATAATAATCATAAATAATTACAGAACGAAGAGGAAAAAAATTCAGAATACAGTTAATTCAATGATCTTAAAGAACATTTATTGTGCACAAATTTCAGAGTAATATAAAATTTTTTTTTTTTTTTTTTTTTTAAAAATGGACTGACGTATGATACACTCTGCCACAATTGTAATTTTTTTCCTTCTTTCTACTGGTTTGTGGAATCAATGCTAAATGGAGAGGAAATGTCTAAAGAATTATTGTACCTGGAAGACACACACAAATAGTCTGTGTGTAGTGTCAGAACAGAGGAACAGACTGAACAAAACCTGCCCTGATGCAGAAAAAAMCAGCATATACACATATTGTAGTAGTCCTGGCATGGAAACTCAGCTCATTTCAGCAGCTACCAACAGAAAAAGCAGGAATTTGGCTAAAATTGCAAAGAACACATCCAAAAATGAGGAGCACACCCCAAGCCATCCCTTCCCTTYCTCCCACTGCCCCGACGCTMCTCGAGCACCTTCCCACTAAAGCCCACCCAACTSCCTGTCCCACCTGCTCCTGCAGCTCGGCTCGGGAGGCTCTGCAAAGCCACTCCTTCCCTCCCCTGCCCTGGGGATTCCCAAATGGAGATAAGACGGGAGAGGATGGGACAGCCGCCACTTACTGGAGTGGACGGATGAGGTCGGAAGTCGCTCCGGGCAYGCAGAGTCCTCTCGTTGCCTTCTCACAAGCTCAATGCAGCAAATCCCTGTTTCCAGGGAAAAGGGRTTTAGGATTCAGAGATGCAGCTGATGCCTGTCCCTAAGCAGCTGGGAACACCTGGAGCAGAAAAGGGTGGAAGGGCAGCCCCAGCTCTGTGGCACTGAAATTCCAGCGGCTTATGGAAAAGGCCTGAAGTTTGATTTCAGCCTCAAACCCTCCTTTCATCTCCTTTAGGGCTGAGCAAACTGAGCTGTCATTTACAACCATCCCATAAAACCAGTGCCTGTGGATCTTGGTAACACTTCCCAAAGAGAAATGATGTTTCTGAGCAATCTTTAGCACACGAACCACCCCTGAGGAGTGTGGATCTGCCACGTCCATGGTACCACACCATGGGATTTTGGGACATTGCATGCTGTGACTTGATGTTAATCACAGGCATTACCCCATCATAAATAGCTTTGTTTCGGCAATTTCAATACAATGCATTTTAAGCCCAGGGAGGGTCATAATAACAACTCAACAGTTGTGTCTCATAAATCTTCTTGTATCCAAAATACTGAGCCAGAGTGTGGCAGGGTCATGCTACAACAGTCCAGAGAAAATTCTGGGCTAAAAACCACGGAAAATGGTGAATTAAAATAAAAGTATGTTATTTGGAGATCCACTGGCACCATTGTTTTCTAGAATAAAGGGGCCCTAACAGTTCTGAAATTTTAATATTAATTTTTTTAAAGGCTCCTCTCAAAGAATAAAAATGTTCTGAGGGTCAAGACAGCAAATGCCAAATTTCAGCCAGTTATAAAAGCCTGAAAAGTGATTTTGAATGGAATAACTGCCACAATCTTAATAACAAAGGCTTAAACTGCTGATTTAATCCTCCACGTAGTGACTACTTTAAGGACATTTATTACCTGTTGTTATAAAAGTGTTGCTTTTCCCCCTTTCAAATGGAAAAGCCATTATTTTACTTGGTTTCTACGTTTAAGTGAAATGCATTTGAACACACTAAAGTCAAGTTATGCCTCCCTGCTTTGCAAGATATCACAATATAATCTGATGTTTAAAGCTCTGGAAAGTTTTCTAATACTGATCAGACAAAGGAGTTATTAAGACAAAACTCATACATAATTTAAAATGCATCAAAAATACATTCAATTTTTTTTTTCTGGTTTATATACACTTTAAATCTTTCCATGTTCAGCATGTTACTGTAGAGTTTATGTACAAGCCCAAAATCTGTGTGTTGTCATTTATTTACAGATTCTCCCATGAAATAAGGTTGTTCTTTCTCCCCCACCTCATCTCCAAATGAAATAAACCCCAAAATCCTCCTCTTTTGATACTGGTCTGGTGATAAGCAACCAGCAATTCTTTTTTCCCCTATCCGTTCCCACTTTTTTCCCTGTTCACCTCTAAGTTGGGATGAAACTGCAGCAGAGTTATGTATGAGAGTTCTCTTCTCCCTCATCAGGATGGAGATCAGATGCAGAGCAGAGCTACATCCTAAAGGAACTGGTTCCTTTTATTTATATAAGTAACTCTTGTCCCTCCAATTACATTTTTTGGTTCTGCTAAACCTTGACTTTGATGCTTTTTGCTCATTTTTCCAATATCTGACATCTCATTTTGCAGCTACACTCCTGGGCACACTGTAGGCTTTGAAGATCAGACAACCCAGCTCTCCAGGACTGGGAAAACCTCCTGAACTCCATATTTACATCTTTTTATTAACGTAAAAATCTATCACCCCTCCAGGCCTCGAGTCTGAAAGCTGTTTCTGATCAGGAAAACCCAACAACCTTAAGCACCTGCTCAAGTGCTGTCTTGAAGAGGGAAACCTAAGCACAGGGGCTTTCTCCATCTGGGTTGGCAGCTCTCCTCCCAAAAACAGCTGGAGAAGCAAGAAGAAGAAATCTCCAAACATGAGGATGTGCATCATGGCTGAAAACACATAATAACAGGGGAGGGATTTTATTCCAGTCTTACTTCTCCAGTTCAGATTGACCCTATCACTGAGCAAGTCAGAAAATATTATCAGGAGATGAATCTGTCTGAGGTGATCTGTGCATCAGGTAAAACTTACATTGCCTAAATCCCTTCATTTTAAGACAAAGCTCCCCTCTTTTCCTCTCACAATTCCTTTTTCCCAGGGAGCATTTAAACTTCCAGTTTAGAATCTGATGCATTTATATATATTTATATATATATAAAGTATTTTTGCCCAATATTTTTCTGCAGTCCCAATAGTTCTTGCAGTCCCACTGCACTAGTTAAGTGCTCCATTGCACATTACATCAGAATTATCATCTACCACAGCCCTTAAACCACCAGTCTGTTCCCATCCCCACTGTCCAGACACAAACAGCAATTCTGCTCTTTGCTACGACGCTGCCATGCTCCAAAGAGCTTCTTCCAAACACATGGTTAGAGAAAAAACACCCCGGAAATGAGTGGCTGATATGTGACTGATCACCAGAACGTGCACAAAGAAGATGCACTTATTTGGATTTCAGTTTGGAAAGGTGCTACCTGGCCAGTTCCAAGAGCCCTTCCCTCCCATGTGTTATTTCTCCACTTAATGTATCAGATATCCTCAGCAGAACCTAACAACTCAGTGACCTGAATGAATCCACAATTACTGTCATTTAGCCATAATTACACACCTCGTCTGGCATCTTCACTAACATCTTCCTACCAGCCCCAGCACCGTAACGTTGCGTGGCCCTGGCCCTGCGCCACATTCCCGGCTCCAGGGAGACACTGGGCACAGATGGATGGGTTAAGTCCCACCCTGAGCCTCCAAACACAATCCTGACCTGTCAGAGTAGTTCAGATGGTTTGAGGCACCCCCCAAAGGCGAAGCCTTCTCTTTGCTGTTTTCAAGTCTCATCCTTTCACCAACCAGCCACTTCTTCAACATCTAACAGAGCTCAAGCCCAACAGGAAATACCAGGATCTGATCATGTAGAACTCAAACTTGTGGCAAAACAAAGCTGCTCTGCTTGATTTTTATTAAAAGTTCTTTTCTTTTGCTTCATCCTCAAGTGATCTGACACCTGGAGTGTTGCTTTTTACACCCTGTAAGAAGATGGAGCAAATCATAACCACTGAGGAGCAGTGCTTCCGAGCTCAGCTCTCACCCAGAAGGATGGCAGGAGGGAAAAGGGAGGAAAGAGGCCAAAATCAGAAGAAATATGATGTATCTGACCTGGAACACAAACTGCTTCTATAAAAATGCTGGTGAAACTGGGAGTTTTCTTATGAGATACTGAAACTCTACATGCCTTCCAGATATTTCCATCTGGGTAAGTAGTTGGTTAGTCAGGAAAATGCCATTTTCCTCTGACTGCATGGGACAGGGAACACAGAGTGCCTTGGGTGACTCTGGATGTGAGTACACGTATCTTTAAAAGGAATTTAATTATGTTAAAAAGCAGCATGTGCGGCAGTCTCCTCACTCCCTAGATCTGTTCAAGTCTAGGCACTTGTGTGTGGTGTACTCCAAGCAGGTTAAGACTATGTAAACACTGAGTCTTTCCAAAGCAACATCCAACTTTTCCAGTTATTTCACAAGGTCTGAGCACCATCAACCTTTAAACCATCCCAGCTTTTGCATTCCTGGACCACGATGACTACAAAAAGGCTGTGCCTGGAAGAGAGTTCCACTGAAATAATGAGGGAACAATTAAATATTAAATGAAAACAAAGGATGAAGATGCTTTGAGGATTAATAGTAGTGTTTATGTGTTGAGAGCTGACACCTGTAAACACTGGATCGTTTTCTTTTTGTACAGTTTGATAAATACATGAACTACAAAGCACTTTCCATGTAGAAACCTGAGTGTCATTCATATTGGACTACTGCTGTATTTACACTGACCAGGGAYGGCGACATCGGACGTTACCGCACCCGCAATAAAATTATTTTACTTTAAACTTGAAGAAAACAAAGGAGCAATCTGAAGCCACGTGTCAGTAAAACTTAAGTGGAGCAGTTGTCAAATAAAGCCAACTAGCACGCAGATGAGAGAAAAAAGTTGGGTTCAAGGAAGTTGTGTTTTTTTCCGGGTGCTTCTAGTCTCTTGGGACACAACTTGGAAATCTTCCTCCTCCTCGGTATTACTTTTCCATTTTGTTTAAAACCCTAGACAGTTGCTGATGTCCATGCATCAAATACAGGTTCCTGGCTGTGCAGGGGGCTGCTGCTTCCGATTTCGTATTGCGCCCGATTTCTCTTTGTAGGCAATTGGCATCTGTTGTGAAATGTCCACCAAAGCACTGGCCACGGCAAGACCTGGGGCAACAAAACAAAGAGTCAGGGAACAAAACTGCCACAGTAACAAATTAACAAATCCTTCAGCAACAGCTGAGAAAAGCCCTCCGGGCCACACAATATGTAGAATTTCTTTAATTAACTAGAAAAGTGTTTTGGCTCAAGAATTAAACTCCAGCCAACATTCTGAAAGAAGCTGAAATACTGCATATTTCATTAAAAGCAACTGCAGCAGGAAAAGCCGCAATAAGGGTGGTTATTACTGGATGTAAAACTCTAATTATTGAAGCCTGAACCTTTAATATTGAAGGTGCCTTTCTCTGCATCAGTAGATGGACTACAATAAACTTGAAAGAAAATGTGCATGGAGGTTTCACTACGTTTCCTGGGGATATGTCATCTTTGCAACCTCCTCATGGCAGATCAGAGAGTCACGGAACAGCTTGGGTTGGAAGGCACCTTAAAGCCCATCCAGTGCCACCCCCTGCCATGGGCAGGGACACCTTCCACTATCCCAGGTTGCTGACAGTGGGCAGGGTTAGAGGGGATATTCTTCCCTGTGAGAATGGTTAGGCCCTGGCACAGGTTGCCCAGAGAAGCTGTGGCTGCCCCATCCCTGGAAGTGTCCAAGGCCAGGTGGACAGGGCTTGGAGCAACCTGGGGTAGTGCAAGTTGTTCCTGCCCATGGCAGGGGGTGGAATTGGATGGTCTTTTAGGTCCCTTCCAACTCAAACCTTTCCATGATTCTGTGAGTTGATGTCCCCCTACAAATGGAGCTGGGAATGAAGTGGGATAGGCTGAGTGACAAGTTACTTTCCTAAGCAACTACTGCAAACATGTCTGTACCAGATCCCTCTTTCCCCACCCCAGCCATTAATTAAAGTGTAAAACAAATATCAAATGTTCAATCCAAATATCAAATCTATCAATTGACCCGAGCAATTGACTCAGAGCTCAGGTCAGAAGCCAGCAGGGCCCAAACCTGGGATCCTAAAACACCTCGAGCACGTCCCGAGCTGAACTGTGGCTACAGCAGCTTCTGTGGCATCAGGAAAGGTGAATCTGTAAGGCTGGGGAGGGAGTACGGAGTTAATTCCAACTCAACAGAGACAACAGTGATCCTCACCTGACTGTCCTGGTGGTGGAATACCCCCCAGTCCTCGAGGCAACCTCACGAACACGGAGAGAACAGCCGCTTTGTTCCCAAAGCAGGGCTCCAGCGCGATCGGCTTCGGTACAGTCTGCAGCGAGGGGAGCAACAGGAGGACACAAATGTTATACAGTGTGTTACACCCTCCCTCTTCCCCAGCTCGTGCAAGCTCCAGGGCATGGACCACCATGAACCACGCTGCTGCGCCTGGCGAATTTCCAGCACGCAGCCAGCAAAGCTAAAACCACTGTCAGCAACAATCAAAACATGAGTCACGGCAAAGAAACACATTCACTTAATAAAAATCAGGCTATTAAAAAGTCAAGCACTACACGAGGCTTGTATTTCTCCCTAAATTCAGTAACAAAGGAGCAGCTTATGTAATCAACAGGACTGAGGGTTCTTTCCCTTGACCCCACCAGCAGCATACCACCGATATGGGCAAGCCTGACCACAGCCATTTGCTACTCCAGCTTCTAGTGCCAGAATTTAAGTCCATGTACAGCACTCTATGCATTAACACAGTAAAGAACATTGTCCCAAGAACAAAAAGAAGTGTTCAAGGCCAGGYTGGACGKGGCTTGGAGCAACCTGGTCTAGTGGAAGGTGACCCTGCCCATGGCAGGAGGGTGGAATGAGATGGGCTTTAAGGGTCTTTCCAGTCTGTGATTCTAATATATAATGGGCAGTCAGCTTTCTCCCACCCTGGAGGAGCAGGGGATTGGATCCCTTGCTGACCCTCACTGTCTGTGACCATCTCCCTCCCACTGCACTCTTGTAAAGATTTTACCTGAATGATCAAGAGCCAACTTCAGTATGTCATTAGAAAGCCAAAATGCAACAGCCCAGACCAGAAACTAAAGTATGTTMTCACCTGAGCCTGGCCCTAATCCCACACACAACTACATGACATCAGCATTATTGTGGGATGCAGCAACAGTAAGATGAGGATGCAAGTGAACACCAATGAGTACAGGTTCAAGAGAGTTTCTTCTTTTGTTCCAGATCAGCAAAAAAAGCTAAGAAACACTATTCTACCCAACACACTCAGTGCTTTCTGTTTTCTTGTTTAGTATGGGCAAATTCCACTCTGGTATTAATGAAATAATTATTGGTTTTTTCCATCAGGCATCAAACTACACCACAGTACTCAAATGTTCAACAGAAACTCAATACAATGTAAGCCACAAAAAAGCCTGAACAGGAGTCAAACAATGCTGTTAAATTACTGCTGCTCAATAAAAAAGACAAAAGGAGATGACAGAAAGTTAAATGAAACTTAAAACTGTTTCCATATCTCACACTTACTGCAACGATTGCAGCAGGATTTGTTACTCTGTGCAAGGTAGATAAATACATGTTGCATGGGCTGGATGATGGAAGCTGACGTCTGCCTGGTTTATGACAGCAGATTTCTTCATCTCCCCACCCCCAACAAAGGGATCAAACTCAGAATAAAACTTTTCCCACCAAGAAAACAAGCACATCCTGGTACTGTATCCCACAGGCAACTCAAATGCCAGAGGTAATGGAGAGCATGGAGAAGGCAACTGCAGGAATAGAGCCCACAGACTTCTGGCATATGGGTGGGAGCAAAAACTGAACACCAAGTTGATTTTCTTTTGGAGAGACTCAAGTACCTTACTTATTCCACTGTTAATAAAACAGTTCTGCTGAATCCCAGAGTTTGGAGGATGGTAATTGGGGTTACAGAGAGCTCTCACGCTCAGCCTCAGTGCTGAGCAGAGCGGGCAGCAAAGACCACGCAGAGAAGAAGTGATGTGGGGAAGAGAATGATGGAGCAACTGAATAAGAAGAGATTATATTTTCTAATACTTTTTAATGTATTTGTTTTTAACTCCTAATGGATTAATGGCCAGGGAGATGCTCCCGGGGCTGGAGCCCCCCTGCTCTGCAGACAGACTGGCAGAGCTGAGGGTGTTCACCTGGAGAAGGGAAGGCTCCAGGGAGAGCTCAGAGCCCCTGCCAGTGCCGAAAGGGGCTCCAGGATAGCTGGAGAGGGACTTGGGACAAGGGATGGAGGGACAGGACAAGGGGGAATGGCTTCCCACTGCCAGAGGGCAGGGTTAGATGGGATATTAGGAAGGAATTGTTCCCTGTGAGAGTGGGGAGTCCCTGGCACAGAGAAGCTGTGGCTGCCCAGAGCAGCTGTGGCTGCCCCATCCCTGGAAGTGTTCAAGGCCAGGTTAGATGGGGCTTGGTGCACCCAGGTCTAGTGGAAGGTATCCCTGCCCATGGCAGGAGGTAGAACAAGATGACCTTTAAAGTCCCAGCCCATGAGGATGCTCAGCAGCACAGTCAGCATCCTCCAGCCAGCTCACAGAAACAGGAGACTGGAAAGTCCATCTCAGGAATCACCAAATCCAGCCCTTCACTAATGCAGGCGATGGCACATGAAAGCACAGCTCTCTGCTTTAAAAGAAGTTACATTTTCAGCCTGTGCTATCACCTCTGTGACAGCTTTCCAGAGGCTCCCTGCTCCTGGATCTCACCACTCTGCCACCAGAAACTTTCTTTTAACCTCAAATCTTTCACACCTCAATTTATTCATCTGTCTGACGTTCTTCTGTGCCTTAACCCTCTTCCTGGGCTTTACCCTGCTCTACATCTCAGCCTTCTTTTGGCTCATCTGAAAGAGCAATGCTTGGAATTCCTCCTCTGAACACAAGCACTGCCTCCTCCAAGAGCCCCTCTCTGCACCTCATCTGCTGTTCTTGACCAYCAGTGACCTGGGAGGCATTTCAGGCTCTGACAGTGCCTCTGTAGTGGTATCAAAATCACCCTGAGTCTCCTGCATGTTATAAAATCGAAAGAAACAGAAGTTGTTCATTATACAGCTCCCAGTCATGGAGCTGAAAGGGAATGGAAGGGGAATTTAGCTCATCTCTCAGCCCCAAGTAGGACTCTCTCTCCTGAGGACTGCCCTTTCCAACTAATGAACCCTGAGTGTGTAGCAGAAACTCTYATTATGAGTCCCTGTAGGCACTTTTCCACAGGATTTTTATTTTGGTCCTCAAGGTAGCCCCTCTTCCTCCTCTCTGCTCTCCTGATTCCACACCAGAGATAGTTGAGGATAGGATGTAGCCCTGAGCCTCCTTCCTTCTCTTATCAACCTGCTCAGAAAAGAATCAGAATCATGGAATGACCTGGGTTGGAAGGGACCTTAAAGCTCATCTCATGCCCTGCGGTGGGCAAGGACACCTTCCACTATCCCAGGGTGCTCCAAGCCCTGACCAACCTGGCCTTGGACACTTTTAGGGATCCAGGGGCAGCCACAGCTTCTCTGGGCAACCTGTGCCAGGGCCTCCCCACCCTCACAGGGAACAATTCCTTCCCAACATTCCATCTAACCTTGCCCTTTGGCAGTGTGAAGCCATTCCCCCATGTCCTGTTACTCCAGGCCCTTGTAAAGTTTCTCTCCATCTTTCCTGTGGGTTCCTTCAGGTACTGAAAGGCCACAATTAGGTCAGCCCCAAACCTTTTCTTTTCCAGGATGAACAACCCCAAAAAAGCTGAGGGTTAGTAAAAAATTGTTAATATTTCCCTGCATGGGGAGATTTATTTCTCTCAGCCATGCACAGCAAAGATAATGATGCACCCAAAATSTGTCAGGCAGTTGCAAACTAATTTGGAAGGAATTAAGCACAACATTGCCTTGCTGCAGCGAATCTCCATCTTAAAACTAAAAGGGAAAAAAATGGCCTATTGTCCATCAAATCCAGCTTTTCCTGAGACAAGCTGCAGCTAATAACAACAAAAACCAGCCCGAAGAATCCAGTGCTGCATGTTTATTTTTGATAGCCCCAGTTGAGGCACCTGTTTTCTGAACTGTGACTCACTCTGCATCTTGTCTCCGAGCGTGTGCTCGCCGGGCCAAGAGACACAGCGCAGCCCCTGGAATGACTCACAGCCGAGCGACGGGAACGAGGAATGGGAGGCACGGAGGAGGTCAGCTGAGAGTGAAGGACACGCTGTGCCCTCTGCGAGACACAGAACCTGGCAGTGGAGCCAGGGACCACATTCCGCACACAGGGAGGAAAATGCGGGATTTCAAGCAGCAACGTCACTGCGACTCGGACTGCAGATCTCGCCCACTGCCAGCCTTGCCYTGCCCCTGCTTCTGCTTTGATGTGACCTGTGTAGGTGCCACCAAGGCACAGAGGGTCTAAGGAGGAGCTGGCTGGCTTCATCAAGTGGAATTTTGATGGGGAGATCTCAGAAGAACTCAGGTGTCCTTTCCTTCTCCACCTGTGTGGTTTCTGAGATTCTTATCACAGAATCATGGAACCTCCTAAGCTGGGAGGGACTCCACAAGGACCATCGAGGCCAGCTCCTGGGCCTGCACAGACACCCCAGCAATCCCACCCTGTGCATCCCTGGGAGTATTGTCCAAATGCYCCTGGAGCTCTGGCAGCCTTGGGGCCGTGCCCATTCCCTGGGGAGCCTGTTCAGTGCCCACCACCCTCTGGGGGAAGGACCTTTTCCTGATTTACACCTACATCTCCCCTGACACAGCTCCATATCCTCTTGTTGCAGATCCAAGCTGTTCTCCTGCAAGCAGATTTTGAGTGGACTTGGAAAGCAGAGATCAGATCTGAGAGGTGGCTTTTAAGGGTAAACTTAAAATATATATTTAAAATAGGCATATCTCCAATCTTTGCAACGACTTCTATCACATGCTTAAAACCTGCCTCTGCCAGCAACTTCCATTTAGAGTGTTTTGATAAACCCACTGTTGAATTATAGAAGCAATTCCTTTTTATTGAAGGCTTAATGGCACAATAAAGTAGACATTATTCAAATCTATTTAAATCAGGTGCATCTCTCAGACACTCAGCACAGTAGGACTGCTTTGCGAGGTGCCTGAACAGCAGAGTCCCCCAGAGCGGGGAACAGAGCCCCAGTGCTGCAGTGGGTGGACAAAGACCATGGCCAATGACCATGGACAGACAATTGCAGCAGGTCGAGCCGTCAGGCCCCTGCCCTGAAGAACCTCTTGTCCTCAAAGAAATATGGGAGATTTTCCCTCCAGTGCACAATTTCATGGAGCTGATCAGGGAATCACAGAATGGTTTGGGGTGGAAGGGACCTCAAAACCGATCTTAAAGCCACAGGCACAGACACCTTCCACTATCCCAGGCTGCTCCAAGCCCCGACCAACCCGGCCTTGGACACTTCCAGGGATCCAGGGGCAGCCACAGCCTCTCTGGGAAACCTGTGCCAGATCCTCACCACCCTCACAACCAGGAATTCCTTCCCAATGTCCCATTTATCCCTGCCCTCTGGCAGTGGGAAGCCATTCCCTGTGTCCTGTCCCTCCATSCCTTGTCCCAAGTCCCTCTCCAGCTCTCCTGGAGCCCCTTTAGGCTCTGGCAGGGGCTCTGAGGTCTCCCTGGAGCCTTCTCTTCTCCAGGTGAACACCCCCAGCTCTCCCAGCCTGGCTCCAGAGGGGCTCCAGCCCCGGGAGCAGCTCCGTGGCCTCCTCTGGACTCTCTCCAGCAGCTCCACGTCCTTGTGCTGTTGGCCCAAGGGCTGGAGCGACTCTGCAGGTGWGGTCTCACCTGAGCAGGGCACACGGACAGAATCCCTCCCCTCTCCTGTGCTGCTCCTGAATAACTTGAACCCTTCCCCTGCACAGGGCTCTCCCTGCTCCTCCTCAGCAGCAAAGCAACGATCAATGGAAATGATGGGCAAAAACCTCAAAAACTCCAAGAATTAGGATGGTGCAAATGTCAAATAAAGAGCAAAAAGCCAGCCAAGCCCTCTTGGCCTGGAAACACCTTTTCTGGTGGAAATAGGAAGTTAATGGTGCTTTACTAAGCGGTGACACAACCCCATTGTTCCCGGAGGCAGCGAAATCTGTTCCCGGCTGTTTTCCACAGATGATTTTATTAGTCCAAACCAGCACTAAATAGCCAAGTAATTCCAGTTGTTTCTGAGTTTTGATGTGTATTTAACATCCATAAAGTTTAGACAATTACAGACATTAAAAGCACTAAGAGGCATATTAGGTGATTTAATTAGTCCAGCTTCTCCAGCAGGATTTTCCACATGAACAGGGCATTTCCCAAGAATTTGACTGGGCTATTTCTAGGTGACCCAGGCATGCAATCCACCACCAGCTCCCTTGGGAGTCAATTTCACAGCCAAATGCTTTCCCCAACAGGTTAACTTGTGTGATGCTCACCCTAAACATTTTTATTTCATCTCATTATTTCTATTTACACTGCTTTTATTTGACAAATTCAAAAAGTTAATAATGTGTCACATAAAACTAATGGCTAGAACAATAAATATTCTGTGTAATTTCAAAAACACAGCATCAGTTTTATTTAGGTTCTGTGATACACTGCCAGCATGTTGCTTTTCAAAATGTATAATAAAAGACACCAAAGAGAATTTTTTCTCCTCAACAAGAAAACATGTTTCTTTGGTTTGATCAAATAACTTTTACATGGTTTTCAATTTCCAGGAAGGAAATTAAAATAAAGGAAAAATCTTATGGTGGGGGATGAGAAAAGGAATATTACCCAAAGAGTTCAACTTTATTATTTGATTCCACTTGTTCAGGTGATTTCCCTCCGTAGAAAAAGGGTCAAATTCCATCTGCAAGTTTTTAAATTGTGCCATTAAAAGCTGAGTGAACATGTGCAAAACAAGTTACAAGCAATTTCCTATAAAAAATAGATTATTAAGCTTTAAAAATCATATTCTCAGAGTAATATGTGTGTCCTGCAAGATAGAGATGAATGAACTTCCAGCAATAATTCACAGTAAGTGAGTTTAGATTAAAAATTTACATTTACCTTGTCCCTGATATCTACCTTGGAATTATACAGGGCTGGGGAATGAATTGACTTGGTCTCAAAACTGGGTTGCTGCATGTGAGGAACTAAATAAAAATCATATTTAAACCCTCAGATGGATGTGAAGAGCCTGAAATGGAAAATACAGATCTGAGCACCTTGTATCTGGAGCCCCTGTGCCACCAGCTCCATGGGGCCTCAAGTTTGCTCCCGCTGCATTTAACAACTGCTCTGTATTTTCATGTCAATCCAGCAGCACCCAGCCACCAGCCTGGGGTGAAGGGAAGGATTTTGTGACACGAGTTTGGATTTCCAAGGCAGTTCCCCCAAAATGACCAAATCTCATGTCATGGTTTGAGCTTTGCCTCTCACAGATGCCAACAGTCGTCCTTCTCCTTCAATTCCCAGCCCTCCCCCAGGGAGGGGATGGATGAGGCCACGGGTACCAAATCTGGACTCTATATATATATATATATATATGGCCAATGGTGGGTATTTATTTTGATTTTGTACACGTGAAGAGGCAGGACTTTTATAGTTCTTTTCAACCACTCAGTTGGTTTTTGCACAGGAAAAAAGAGAAGAAAAATCCCCAATGAAACAGGACAGTTGGATGAAGATTGCAAACACAACACAAAAAACAACTACTTGGCATAAATGAATGCAAATGGGTCCCTGATAATGCTGTTGAGAAGCTGCTGGTGTTATTAGTACTTCAATCAGAGAGATGCTCGTTAGAGGGAAAAAATGAACTTAGAAAATCCCTCTCCTGTGGGAAGCTTCATGCTCCTTCCTCTCCTTCCAGCAAATTCCTCCTTATCAGCTAAAATCAAGGTCCAACCTGTGGAAATGTTTACAGTCTTCAAATCTAACACTAGTTAAAATCACTTATCAGCCAAATATTCCCTAAATACATGGGAGGCTTAACAGGTATCTCTGCTGATCTCATGACAGCTCCCTTCCAAGTATCTATATTCCATATTATCTTACGAGAGTAGCCAAAGTTTCCCCTAATTTTTTTTCCCCTAATTTTGCAATAGAAATCAAACCAAGATACTGGGAACTTGTTAACTGGAAATAATTCGTTAGGTGAGGGTTTTATCAGGTATTTTTGTTGATGCTTTGGCAGGAGGGATCATAGCCAGCCTATATGGAATTCTAGTGCAGCTAATCCGCTTTACACACCTCAGCTGCCCAGGGAACGCTCCCTTCCTACCACTGGCATTCCTTCAAAGGGGATCACATACTTTTCCGTGACCTAAAAGTAGGCCAACATAAGGAGAACCAACACCAGATAGAAAGTACAAGCTGGGCTGTCCTCATTGTGTGTTCCTTGTTACCCAGATGCTACAGGAAGGAGTCTAATGGGTGGAAGTGGTTTGGCTAAAGACAAGGAGACAGCTATACACTGATAGGATTGGAATTCCTTGGTGTTAACACATGGAAAAGCTCCTAGAACCAGCAAATGCTGGAAAGTCCTGAAATAAGACTTTAGAAATCAAACTGCCTTTCCAAAGGCAAGTTAAGGAGCCCAGAGCCTGCCTCAGCCAGGTCAAGTGGAACCGCACTGGCCTTTCTGGCCTTGCAGGCTGCATGTGAACCATCTCCAGCAACTGCCACAGCAGATCAGGATTATTCAGTGTATTCCCCCCCACTCAATTTCATCCCCTTTCTCCAACTATTATCCTTCTGAGGATAGGAATGACTTTCAGGTTACTTACATCGTCCTTGAAAAACCTGAAGCTGCTCCATCCCACTCTAACACATCTCAACAGGACAAGAAATGGGTCCAAGTTGTACCTTGGGAGGTTTAGACCGGATATTAGGGAAAATTTCTTCATGGATAGAGTTGTAAAGCCCTGGCACAGGCTGGCCAGGGAAATGGGCATCACCATCCCTGGAAAAGTTCAAAAACCTTGTGGATGTGGTACTTGAAGATATGGTTTAATGGTGAACACCCTGGTGGTGCTGTGTTCATGGGTGCACAGGAAGATTTAAAGGTCTTTTCCAGCCTTATCAGTTCTACGATTCGACACAGCCCCGCCATTTCTGCTTAACATGGCTTTTACACATCACACTCAGGCCTGCCCTCCTTCCAAATCTGCCTGCTTGCACAGCACCCCCACTCTCAGCTCGGTGCAGCTCTGTCCTTGTGCTTCTACTTACCTGGTTCACTGGGAAGTGAGCTCACTGGGTAAGTGAGTGGGTTGGGAGGGGTCACAAAAGCTGATCCATCAGCAAATTTGATGGACTAACAGCAGGTCAGCAACATGTAAAGTAAAGGGGGAAGTGAGTCATCAAGTGTGACAACCAGAACAGGATAAAAGCTGAAAAAACCGTCAGTTCTTTGGCCCTTAGTTCTTCACTGAACTCCAGCTGCATGAAATAGCCCAAAATCAAGCTACATGTAAAAATTAAGATGAATTCACCCTGTAGAAGTGGTGGAGCTGGCAGATGCTTCATTTCAAATCATTCCTCACCACAGTGGTACCACTGCAGCTTCCCCAAACCCTGCACCCTGTGGCACTGGATTTACTACTCATTTCTCTGCTCCTTTACTGCTGGTTGCAGCTTCATTGCAATATAAAAGGAATTTAACATGGGCATCACTCAGATGAAAAATACATATAGACTGAAAATACATTAATTAATCTGTGGTACCCCCTGCCCACTCCTGAATCAGCTCATCACTTCAGCTCTGCTCTTCTTGAACAGATGGGATCTGCTGGCAGCCTTTAAACCACTCAACAGCACTTTCTCYCGTAACAAAGCAAACTAATTACTAGAGTAAGATGCTATTTTCCATCAATTTTTCTGCTATTTTTAAGGAATCAGCTTGCTGTCTGATTCAGGATTTGCAGTGAAGCTGTTCTGCACTCACACAGCAGAATTAAATGCACTTTAATACAATGGTACAGAACATGCTAAATGAACTTCACAAGGATTTTGTTCACCAAATGCTTCTCCCTTTCCCTTTAGGAAACTAAGGATGTGACAGCCTGTCGATCATGGGTGCAAAGAGAATCAACCCTTAGCACCGGGGCTTCACCTGTTGGATCCCTAAGCACAGCACAGCACAGGCTGTTTCACAGACCAGCTCTGCTCTAAAAGCTTCCAAAATAATTTTTTTCCAACTTAAGGCTAATTTTTCCCCAATGCAACAATTTTCTTGTTGACTCTGTAAGGGTTTTGCTCAAGCTCAGCATTTGCTTGCTAGGCTGCGTATGTTTTTTCCAAGGTAACTTCTTGCCTTTAGCAACTTCAAGATACGTGGAAATCAATGTCAAAATTATAAACTTTCAAATTATTTTGGGAAAGCTTCTAAAAATGGCTGCAGAGGATTACAAGACTTCGATTAATTCAATAACAAGCCCTAAAAAAGCCTGAGCTACAGCAATACCAGTTCAGACACTTGGGTGAGTCCCAGGCACCCAAGGAAGTTAAATACTCTTAGAAAAAAAATTGCCATATTCAGCACCTCTGAACGCACAAAGAGCTGCAGAAAGAAGCCAACAGATTTTGTAATAACTAAGCAAATTTAGTGGTAGATTTGCGATTCAGTGGGTATTTGTTGAGTGGCAAATAAACCAAAGCAGCTAGTTACATGTTGCCTAGCTGCAGATTCTAACAGGAATTGCTTCCCTGCAGGTAAATCACTTTCTATTACTCCTAAGAACCCCAGGAAAACTACTAATTGAAAACACAGTTCTAATACTGGCCAGCTGGAAAACATTAGCTTAGGATGGAACTAGCTTGACACTGGCTGCCAACTGGCTATGGACAATTGAAAAGGAAATTAATCTCTTGCAGACAAGACATCCCATTTTCCACTTCTCCTTTGTAACCTTCAAATCAACTTGTCATTAACCAACGGCTTTGATTCCCATGGGGAAACAAAACCATCAGTGAATTCATGATAATGCGAGTCTGGGTTTCTTGCATTAAAATGAAGACTCAAATTTTGACATAGTGGATGGCAGATGAACTGGAGAGCAGTTACAACATCCAACAATGCAGTAACATTTTACTCTTTTCTTGGCTAAGAGTTGAAGGACAGCCAAACCACAAAGCAACCACAAAGAAAAACGCAGTTGTCCAATTCTGTATCGTCCCAGCCCATCCTCCTCCAACTTCCTCCTGCTAAGAGCTTTTTCCCATGCAGGTGCGAAAGGGATGAGGAGAAAAACCCAAGCTTCTGGCTGGCATGAAACCACGACACCCCATAGATACTTATTTCCATGCAGGAACCAACAGGTCAGACTATCTCAGAAGCATCATTCTTCAAGTTGCTTCCAACCCACAACCTTCTTGAGCCTCCTCTCCTTTCCTGAAGCACTCCAGCCTTTTATGACTACTTTTATTCCCTACCCAAGTTCTCCAAGATGAGAAAAAACTATACAAACTCCTTAAAATATAGTGACTCTCCCTGTCATGTAGAGGCATCCTTGTTCTGCACCCAGATCTGACAGCAGATGATGGCAGGGGTCCCTGCCCATGGCAGGGAGTTGGAACAGAAGGATCTTTAGGTTCCCTTCCTACCCAAAACATTGACTCTATGATTTTATGAAGCTACCTGTTGGCACAACATTCCAGGTCCATATTCATCTACTCAGCTCCAGGTTTCTGTACCAGGTCTGTGCCATTTGCATGAATCAGACCGTCTCATTTGTGCTCAAAATTGATTAAGAAACATGTATATGAGTTATCAGCACAGAGAGCAGTTGGTACCGATTTCTGGGTCTAAACTAGGATATTTCTCCACAGCCTTACTATGCTTCAAACCAGCTTCTCCATCCTAGAGCAACCCAAGGAGGCCAGACAAGTGTGATAAGGAAGATGATGGCAGCAGAACAAGAGAAGTAACGCACTCATCAGAACTGAAGAGACCCAAAGTTTATCCTCTCTGTAGTTTGCGTGCAGACAACTTGTCGGAGATCAAAAAGTTTAGGACAGCTTTGTTCTGGCCTGATCCCACAGGAGAGGTGTTTTTAGCTAGTTTACTTCCAGAAAACGGAAAAAGACGAAGGGAAGTGCCCCTAGACAGGCAGACTGCAGCCCAAAACCATCAGCAGCCAGGCTCCCTCCTCCCAGATCCGCCTCCAGTCCGATGGATGGCAACATCCATCTGCATCCCACGGCTTTTTTGATGAGCATTGAAATAAAGGTTCAGTCTAATTTGGTGAGTGACAATAAAATTTTGCAAGTGTGGATTCCCAAGTCTTGGTGAGCTATTAGAGGTAATGACTCTCAGTACCAGCCTTGTGACACAAGCAGGGAAATCATAAAAAATCAGAAAATCTGATGATCTGAAGTCAAAAGAAAGTCAGTGGGGAGGAGAACCAGTCAGAGCATCCAAGGAGAGGTCCAGATACTTAATTATCTGAATTAATGAGGACCTTTGCAAATTTTACTTTACTTTCACTATGCTCCAAACCAGGGACAAGACAGGATGAGACGAAACAGCCTAATGTTGCACCAGGAGAGGTTTAGATTGGAAATCAGGGAAAACGTCTTCACAGAAAGAGCTGTCCAGTCATGGCACAGCTGCCCAGAGCAGTGGTGGAGTCCCCATCCCTGCAGGGATTTAAAAGCCACCTGGATGTGGCACTTGGTGACATGGGGCAGTGGTGGCCTTGGCAGAGCTGGGGGAGTGGTTGGACTCAATGGTCTTAGAGGGCTTTTCCAACCTTAATTATTCTGTCATTCAATATATCAAAAAGCTGTTTCTACACAATGTCCACCCAGAACACAGTGCAGGACACCAATCAAGTGGAAAAGTACTACAACTTGCCATGACAGACCATATTTACACATAAATAAGGAAGAGCTAAAGCTACACAGGCAACCTTAATTGTGGCATTTCCTGATACTTAGGCCAAGACTTAAACACTATTACTCACCAAACAGAAGTTTTGGGTTCAGACTGTTTCCAGGTGCTTTGCAATAACTAAAATATACATAGTTTTTAAAGAAAAGCAGAACTAGCTCTCTTGTTACAGCAAGAAAATGTGAGAAACTTTGTGCCTTAAAGCCCATTTTGTTCCACCCACCCCCTGGGCAGGGACACCTTCCACTCTCCCAGGTTGCTCCAAGCCCCATCCAACCTGGCCTTGGACACTTCCAGGGACCCAGGGGCAGCCACAGCTTCTCTGGGCAACCTGTGGCACGGTCTTACCACCCTCACAGGGAAGAATTTCCTTCCCAATATCTAATCTAATCTACCCTCCTTAACCTTAAGGCGTAATGAGGAAGACTTCCAAAAAATTTAAGTCTAAATAAAATAAAACAATTCAGCTGCCTCAGACAAGAAAGAAAAATAATTGGAGTTCTCAGGTTCTTCATTTTTTCTTTTTGTATAAAGGTCTGTGCTGGTCAAAGTATCACATCAAAAAGACCTTTGAATTCACTCATCACCTTTTAAAAATGCTTTCCCTAAAAATTCAACATGTTGTGTGTAAGAATATGCCAGCCTGATGTACGACAATGATTTCTCCATGCTCCTATTTGCTCATCACAAGATATACTGGAATATATATTTTTAATCAGAGATATGTTAACACTATTACAGTACACAGACATGATTATATTCCTGTTTGTTTTGAGATATCACCAAGAAAGGGTTTCTATTTGCAGCACCCACAACTATTTTCAGCCCAATGCTCTCTAGTGTAAAACTGAATTCTTCTGTATTACAAAGCATAAAATCTAACAAGGCAAACCCAACACCAGCATAACTTTAATCTGAACCAGCCCAAAAGTTAAAAGTGAGTATCTGAAGGGATAAAAGCAAATTGAAACGGTACCTGTTGGACCTCCTGGACTTAATAGTTTCTTGTAGGTATAGAAAATGAGAGGATTTGGGATTATTGCGTTAAATATCTGTGGTTAATCATGGTGAGGACCATCCCAAAGGCCCAGCTCTCACCTTTATGCTTCCCCCGATGAGATCTGGTGGCTCTTCATCTGTTTCTAAGGCAACGTTGATGGAGGCGAAGGGGCGACTTGCCATCTGTTGCATCTCACGCAGTAGTTGCTAATTTAATAAACAGAAAAATATTATCATCATGTTGTTCTGACATAAAGATGAAAGACAAATGTATCTAAAAGGTTTTGCACAATGCAAAGGGATATCAATGAATATGGAAAAATAACCTCCAGGGGTTTTAATGGGCCTAAGAACACAAATAATGGTAAATATTCGCATTACTACAATTTAACAAGTTATTGGAAGTAAAGCTGAATGCACAATGTGAGCCTGACATGTCTGGGAGGGAAAATAATCTGACTGAGTCTCCATAAAGCAGTTATTTACTTCTTAAGCTGTTGTTTGTCATCACCTGTCTGATTCCCACTCCATAGGATTTGTGGGAATCATTTTAAAATTAAACTAGCTGCAGTATGTAACTACTGTAAGAATGAAGTTGCTATTTTTTATAACAGCACCAGCAAAATGCTGTCAGGCTTCTATTGAATAACCTTCTTTTTTTATTGTTTCCTTGCTGAATACAGTAAATGTATCAAATGGCAAACATGTTCTCATTGCAAAATGTTTTATGAAAATAAAAATCCTTTTCCTGGGTAAATCCCCACAAGCCCTCATGACACAAGACATCTTTTTATTGTGCTCTTAAGCACTTTCAAGCATTATGATGCAGCTTTCCCCTTTCTAACACACAAAAAAATAGACACTTTCTACACAGCTGGGCTGGAAACCACATCTCAGCTTTAGCTGAGCTATGGACACATTTCTTTTCGGCTCCAGTGACTAACCTGTAATAGTAACAACACAGCCAGTAAGGGGAGGGAGAAGCCAGAATTCCCTGAAGCAAGGGGTTTGATTGGATTTGATGCCTCTGTTTAATTAGGGAAGAGGAAAACGCTTTGTACAGCATGTGAAAAACCAGTGCTCTTACCCTTAAGTGCAGAAACTACTCAAAGCTCTTGTACAGCTTTACACATTTACCCATCACTACGGCAATACCAGTTATCCTCAATTTTTAAGCCAGACTGAGGCATCACCAAATGCTCTCTAGAATTCCCACCACCACCACCTGGATTTTCCCCATTAATTCTGGGCAATCTGACACTCCAAGCCTGAACTGATAATTTACAGCACCCAGAAAGTGCTAAAGAAAACATGACAATATGCATCGTGCCCCAAATACTCCCCCATCCAGCACAGCAGAAAGTGAAAGGAAGGTGCCATTATCCAGCAACATTGTTTGCACAGAAGTAATTCATAGAATCACAGAATCCCAGAATGGTTTGAGTTGGAAGAGACCTTAAGGATCATCCAGTTCCACCCCCTTCCTAGGCATCAGTAGCTGCCTGTTCCTCTTATCCCATTGCTGGGGCCCCCAGAGCAGAGCCTGGTTCCTGCTCTGAGCCCTCCCTGCACACAGAGACACACAGGGATGAGGTCCCCTCTCAGCACCTCTTCCCAAGGCTGAACAGCCCCAGCTCCCTCAGCCTTTCCTTGTAGGAGGTGCTCCAGGCCCTTCATCATCTCTGCAGCCTCGGCTGGACCCGCTTCAGGAGCTCCATGTCCCTCCTGTCCTGAGAAGCTCAGAACGAGACACAGCACGCCAGTTCCAGGGCTGAGCAGAGGGGCAGGATCCAATCCCTGACCTGCTGGCAGTGCTTTTCCTGATGCCTTCCAGGATTCCTTTGGACTTCTTGGCTCCCAGAACACACTGCTGGCTCAGGGACAGCTGGTTGTCCACCAGGACCTGGTGGCTGTTCCTGCCCAGGTGCAGGACCCTGCATTTGCTTCTGCTGAATTTCAGAAGGTTCCTCTCTGCTTATCCCTCCTACCTGCCGAGGTGCCTCTGAGGGGAAGCACAGACCCCTCGGGGGGATCGGCCGCTCCACCCACCTCTGTCATCAGGGAACTGCTGAGGAGGCAGCGACCCCTCCTCCAAGCCACTGAAACGAGTCAAACAACACTGGGCCCTGTACAGAACTTGGGGGACACCACTAGTGACAGGCCTCCAACTAGACCCTGTGCCACTAATTACAACCCTCTGGGAACCTTTCATGGTTTTTTCTTTGCCAAATCACCTATAATTTTGAGACTTTTTCAGTGCAGAAAACTAGAGGACTGTCTCCGTAATTTGGGGGTTCAGGCAAGGCATGATGAGGTCAATGCAGATAAGCCTGGGGGGTGTATAAACTTCTATGGTTCTCAGTCTAATTAAAAAAAATATAAAATTTTACTGCCATAAGAGGCATGTGACAAAGTTTTCCTTAATTTTTGAAAGAAAAAAAGAAAGGAGAAAAAAAGGCATTTTGAGCAGATTGTAGATACTGTCACGAAGCAAAAACCCAACAAATCCATATAAATGGAGTGTTCGTAAGCGAAGTTGTGTGTAACTCACACTCGGGTGAAAGGACGCGAGGAGTGTGCGGGTATTTAAGGCACACCAGCAGATTGCAGACGAAAGCAAGTGTGAAACAGATTGCTGGGTTGTTGTTCCTGTAATTGTYCCCTTCAGCTATCGCAAAGTGCTTTGTTTAATGGCTATAAAATCAATGAACAAGCTGTCCTGATGAAGATGTCCACGAGAATGACGAACTAAAAGCTATTAGTTCTTCAAAGGAAGTTATTTTACTAAAGAAAATGTGCAATTTGGCAACACAACTCTTACTGAAGTCAGAAGTAGCTTTGAGAATATAGAATCATGGAATGATTTGGAATGGAAGGGACCTCAAAGATCATCCAGTTCCAACACCTGCCACGGACAGAGACCCCTTCCACTATTCCAGGTTGCTCCAAGCCCCATCCAACCTGGCCTTGGACACTTCCAGGGATCCAGGGGTAGCCACAGCTTCTCTGGGAAACCTGTGCCAGGGCCTCCCCACCCTCACAACCAAGAATTCCTTCCCAATATCCCCCCTGTCAGTGGGAAGCCATTCCCCCTTGTCCTGTCCCTCCATCCCCTGTCCCAAGTCCCTCTCCAACTCTCCTGGAGCCCCTTTAGGCACTGGCAGGGGCTCTGAGGTCTCCCTGGAGCCTTCTCTTCTCCAGGTGAACACCCCCGGCTCTCCCAGCCTGGCTCCAGAGGGGCTCCAGCCCTGGGAGCAGCTCCGTGGCTCCTCTGGGCTCTCTCCATCAGCTCCACATCCTTGTGCTGTTGGCCCCAGGGCTGGAGCAGCCCTGCAGGTGGCGTCTCACATGAGCATAACAGTGCCCAAACCAGGTGAAATCAGAGGTCCAGGATCGAACCAAACCAGCAAATGCCTAAGGGAACATTCTTTTCCTCACACCAGCTTCTGGTGCAGCACAAGTCATGTTACAAAGTTCCCCCTAAAAATTAAGAACTAATTTGAGAAATAATTGTTCTATAACTCGAATGTCAGTCTCTCCCCCAAGGCTTGCACTGTGCCTGTTTAACCCAGACATATATTTATCCTTCAATATTTGTTTGGTGTGTCAAAATTTTAATTAAAAGATTTTATGATGACATAAGGGAGAAAATGTGACTTTTCCAAAGTTAAGAGGCTTAGCATGGCTTTACAAGTCAGCAGCAGTTAACATCCAGACACCCCAGAACCTGCTTTTCCCTCACTCCTAATGATGGGCTTGCTGAGATTTCAAATAATGAACCTCAATACTCTTTCAAGCCAGCCTTGGTATCCAGATGACACGACTAATAGGACAACCTGGGAATATTTTAAATCGCTTAGGCCTGGAGAGGATTTTAAAGGCAAAACATTTGACAGGCTTACAAAGAAATCACATCAAAAAGCCTGTCCTGGAATACACCTCTGGCCTTTAATATTAAATAACTGCAAACTGTGAGAATGTGCACAACTTTCATTTGCATTGAGTTTGACTTTTTTTCCGTATCACAGAATCATGGAATGGTTTGGATTGGAAGGGACCTTAAAGCCCATCTTGTTCCACCCCCTGCCAAGGGCAGGGACACCGTCCACTAGACCAGGTTGCTCCAAGCCCTGTCCAATCTGGCCTGGAACCCTTCAAATACAGTGACTCCTACCAGGAATTTTTGAATTCACACATGTTGAGTAATGGACAATCCAAAATGAAGAGTGTGTTACTGACGGGAGAAAAACCTCCCAAGGAAGTGAAGAAAGCCTTGTCAGTCAGTAGCACAGGCTCTCATGGAGAAGAAAAACAGCTATTCAGGTTACTGGGTTAATTGACTAATATAACCTATGCTGTGTTTCCTGACAAGAAAAGCCTGGACATTTTACTCCTACCACAAAGCAGCCACCAGGCTCCGTATAACCATCCCCTCCCATCCACCTCAGCAACTGTCCGCTGCAGAGACTGTTTCATGAGTACAGGGCGATGGGAGCTTCGGGGACGGGGCTCTGATATTTTCAGCCATGAAATAATGGTGACTTTTCCAGAAGAGAGCCACACATCTGTATTTTATTTGCTCCTTATGAAGAATGACTTTAAAAAAAAGCTTACTGAAATAGCAATCTAGAACCGGTAATGAACTCCAGTATTTACATGAGCAATTTGTCTCATTTTTTTTTTTTGAAGAAGGAAAATATACCAGGAAGGAAAATAGTAGGAACTCAAGGAGGACAGTAGTGAAGTATTTGCACAGGCTGCCTAGAGAAGCTGCGGCTGCCCCATCCCTGGAAGTGTCCAAGGCCAGGCTGGACAGGGCTCAGAGCACCCTGGGATAGTGGAAGGTGTGGAAGGGGGTGGAACGAGATGAGCTTTAAGGTCCCTTACAAGCCAAATTATTCTATCATCCTATGATTCTAAAACCACGGGTATGTTAAGTGAGCAGCAGGCATGAATGAGCTTTCAATTTAAGGTAGACTAAAAGCAAAGCAAGCAGGAACCCACAGGAAGGTGAGAAAATTCCAGCAGACAGGATGGATTCAGGCCAGGCAGCAGCAGGGATATGTGGCAGCATTACACCAGCCCATAGTCAAAGGAGGTGAACTTCAACAAGGAGAGCCAGAAAAGAGCAATAGTCTCATCAACAGGGTTTTCAAAATGTATACAGGAAATTTGTAGCTCTAATTTTTGAAAGTATTTCTGAAATTCAGATTTCTGGACCCACAGGTTGCTCTTTTTAGAAGTATACCTACTCTGAGCATCCTCAGGAGATACATTTGGTTTGAGAAGAACATTTGCTGAAGACATTTCAACAGAGCAAGCTACACGTTCCTTTACTTTGATAGAATCACAGAATCATTAAGGCTGGAAAACCCTCTAAAACCATTGAGTTCAAGCATTAACCCAACACTGCCAAAGCCACCACTAACCCATGTCCCCAAGTGCTACATCCACACGGCTTCTAAATCCCTGCAGGGATGGGGACTCCATCACTGCCCTGGGCAGCTGTGCCACTACTGGACAGCACCTTCTGTGAGGATATTTTTCCTTATATCCAACCTAAATCTCCCCTGGCACAGCTTGAGGCCATTTCCTCTCGTCCTGATGAGACAAGTACTATTACAGGTCATCCCTGAATATTCATATTATAACCTTTGAGGTTCCCACAAATTTTAGATGGTGCCTCCAGTCTACAGTTATGACCAAGCTCCTGCTGAACTGGATCTCTGATCCTGTAGCTCTGTATCACCATGGAAAAAATCAAGCTCCACTCTGTTATGAACAAGCAAAATCATGTGCTGTGTTCTCCATGCTGCCCACGGCCAACTTGAAAACCCAGGAGACTCTGAAACCAGCTGTGTGTTCTGAGACACATCCCTGCCAGTACTGCAGAGATAAACTGGTCCATTGGCTTAAACCCCAGAGCCCTCACAAACCACAGTGAGTCTACAAAAGTCCCAGCTCCAGTGTCATGGCAAGGGGAGAAAGATAAGGAAGATACAGACGATTAGAGGGATGGAACACCTATGAGTAAAGGCTGAGTTAATTGGGATTGTTTAGACTGGTATTTTGAGCTTATTCCTGCAAATCTTTTTCCTTCAAGGGCTCCATTTGAATTCAGCAGGCAGCACATCCCATTTGTGCACAAATAACTATTTCTGTATGGACATAAACTATCAACACCTTATTTTCAGGCATGATTAACTAAGTCAGGAGGACACGTCTCAGAATTCACCTGTAGTGACATCTCCCAAAACTGCAGCTTGCAGGTTGCTGATGACCAGCATGGAAAGGGGACACCACCCTCAGGGGGTTCCCAAGGACCTCTGGAGAAGGTTCCAGCCCTGGTGGCAGTGGCAGCTTGATGGATCTGCATGTCTGCAGGGACAGCTCCAACAGGTGTGCAGGCCCCATGGAATCACGGAATGGTTTGGGTTTGGAAGACACCATAAAGACCATCTAGTTCCACCCCCTGCCATGGGCAGGGACACCTTCCACTATCCCAGGTTGCTCCAAGCCCCCTCCAACCTGGCCTTGGACACTTCCAGGAATCCAGGGGCAGCCACAGCTTCTCTGGGAAACCTGTGCCAGGGCCTCCCCACCCTCACAGGGAACAATTCCTTCCCAATATCCCATCTATCCCTGCTCTCTGGCAGTGGGAAGCCACTCCCTCTTGTTCTGACCCTCCATCCCTTGTCCCAAGTCCCTCTCCAGCTCTCCTGGAGCCCCTTTAGGCACTGGCAGGGGCTCTGAGGTCTCCCTGGAGCCTTCTCTTCTCCAGGTGAACACCCCCAGCTCTCCCAGCCTGGCTCCATAGGAGAACCACTGTACATTACTTGGAAGTAACATATAGATCCTGCTGTAGGAACATTTGCTTTATGTCATTGTAACTTAGTGACCTTGGGGGGAAGGGGAGAAGACAATCGAGTTACCTTCCAAAATAAAAATTGGCATCAGCAAAAAATAAACATACAAGCCATAAATATTCCATGAAGATGAGCTACAATGTCTCAGAACTAAGTGATTTAAAGCATTTAACTACAATTACACTAACTACCATGTAAGTCAACAAACAAACAATTTTCTCTGACGCTTTCATCATCACTGAAAATTAAGTTTTTAAGCCCCTAGAGCAGTGCACATATTAATGTTAGCTAATTAGTTTTGTAACTGACTTTGCAGGCTAGGTTAAAAGAGAGAGGAGGAGAGAATTAATGTTCAAATGCTTCTCAACAGGCATTTCCACACTTCAAAACTATAACAAACCAGAAAGCAAAGCTGCTGGGAAGTTGCCTCATGCTGAAATGACAGAAGATATTTAATTCAGAGCTGATTAAGATAAGTAAGTTATTCATCATAATCATGCCCAGTAGGAGGGCATAGAAATCCTGACCTTTAATAATAAGAAGAAGATAATTTCTTTTTAAAAGACCAGAAGAATCTAGTCCATGCAGACTAAAATATACACCAATACCTGATAATTACACAATAGCACAATGCAGCTTTGATTAGGTAAAGCTCTTCTGGAATAATTACACAACACTCCTCTTCCTGATTTTTCCAAATAGCTAAATTAGATACCTGTGCAGCTGATGCCTGCCATCAGAAAGAGACCCTGGCGTCTGAAATAAGAACAGCTACAACATACCCGCAGTTGTGGGCTTTTTTTAAACAAGACTGAACTCTCCTAGAGCTGGACTTGAATCATAGAATGGCTTGGGTTGGAAGGGACCTAAAAAACCATCCAGTTCCACCCTCTGCCAAACAGAAGAGGGTTGACTCCAAAGGGTTGGTATCCCAAGGATGATACTCGAGCTTCATCTAATTTGATACTCCAGCTTCATCTTCGCTCGAGTTCCCACCAGTTCTCTTTCGGGATATAAAACCAACTTAATTCTCTAGCACCAACCCCACTAAAGACTCTATAACAAGAGCTCAGTTGTCTGCCAGCACCGTGCCCATGACTGCCAACCCGATCTGACCGTGTCCTACATGGAGAGATTACAGCTCCAACTGGTCAGCTGGAACTGGCCATCTGCAAGTTTCCCCCGAGACGAGCTCCACTGGGCACAGAAGTGACAGGAGCATGTTCAAACAAAAACAGACCATCAATTTCCCCCCTAAGCTAGAATCTCTTGTCAACACTAATATTTTGGGATGTTTTTCCTCTTCAGGGCACCTCTTATTTCTGCTACAATTTCCTTCAGTTGGTGACCAAAGCCACATGGATCACTGCAGAGCACACGCAGCATTTGTATTTCGGAAAAAGCCTCCTGGCACTATGAGTTGGTTCCCATTTGTGGATTTTAAATTCAGGGAGAGCGGAAAGTTACGATTATTTGATCTGACCTCCTGGCTACTGTGAGTCACTGAATTGCACCATATGATTGACCTAGAAAAGGTCCTTCCAAAAGCACTCTGATTCTGAGAGCCATGTTTCTAAAAATATAAATCACTGGCATTGCCACTCTCGCCATTAAAAAGAAGAGAAAAACTAAACAGTTTTTGACTTTTTTACTCCCAGTTGCAGACATTTGGTGTTACAGGCTGTTTTGGTTTGGAAAGGACCTAAAGTTCATCTAGCTTCAACCCCTGCCATAAGCAGGGACATACTGTTTAAGCTTTTGGCTGATCCTTTAGAAGATCCTCATCCCATCATGAATCTTCTATGATTCCTTTCTGCAGCCATTGATTTGCATCATCAAACCTCAATAAGTCCTTCCTTGGAGAAAATGAGGAATCCGTGATGCTTTAAATGCTTGCTTATCTTTCAGATAACAAATTAATCTTGCAGTGTTGTTCTCCATTATCTGCAACATGCCAAACACTGCTGAGAGCAGTGTGGACACAGTATTCCAATAAGTGGTTACACCTAGCAGTAACACTATGCTCTTATTTTACTCCTCTTAAATGCAGGAAATGCACATTTACATACAGTTATTAAAACACCATGGCCACCATCACTTCAGTCTATTGTCCCGGAAACAGCTATTTTGGGAAGTAAACCCACCTTAACTGCTTAAAAAAAAGATACCCAGGCTTATGTTTCCCACTGTAATCAGAGAAATTAGCATGCTCACCATGGAACTCAATCTCTTCAGTCACCTGCTGGCTGTCATTTCTCACTCCTCCAATTCATGTTTTCTCTACAAACCACCCCAAAACCAACCTAATATTTTCTTCTTGCTGACAGACACCAAATAGTGTTGTCAGTGTGATGAAACAAGAAGGTCTCTGTGGCAGATGACTGGTGGGAGCTTGGAGAATACACCAGTAAACCCTCCAAAGCACCTGGGACTGCCCAAATCTAGGGACGTTTGTTGCCAGACCTTTTAATATTTCCGCGTAAGTTTGATACCAGATCCTTTGGAGTAGATCCTGGTCCACAACACCACTGGAGACTTTAAACAATGACAAAGATCCTGATTTACAGTTACAGTTGGAAAATATTCCAAACCTAAAGCTTTTTATTTGACCAAGAATGCCCTAAATCAGTCTAAGAGAGAAGATAGATGAACGAAATACTAACAGGTGAGAGCAAGAAGGGGAAGAAAATGAAGGCAGTGCAATAAATAACACAGAGCACACACCCCTTGGAACATCTCTACTGTAAAAACCACAGAAATCTGCCTGCCTATGTGGTATTCCGTGTGCATGGATGTTACAGGGGAGGATGCCAGTGGAAACAGAAGCACTACTAAGTTTTGAATACATTTGGGAGGGAAAAAGGTTTCAGCAGCAAGGTCAGGAAAGAGAAGGATAATTTCTGCAGTAAATCAATACACAAACCCCATCCTGAGTAAATTGGGTGACTCGCAGAGTATAAACATTCAGTCCTGGATAGTCTTGGCAGAAAGGAGGCAAAATACAGATCATTTCAAGTATGTTAAGGATGAAATTGAGCTCTAGACACCCAAATTTAGTTATCTCTGTAGGTGCTTGGTATTGATACTCCCATCACATCCCAAAGGAGCACAGGGAGCGATCCAGCTGACCCTCACCACCCTGGGTCAGCCACGATCCCTTTGCTGGCAAAGTTAAGAGCAGCTAGTCCTTGCTCCAAGTGAAGGAGACAAAGTAGACTGAGGGTGAAGAGAAGAGGATTTGGGTGCAAAAACAGAACAATAGGACAGAAAATTCCTGACAGCAGATGAGCATATTAAAATTCTAACGTCACGCTTGTACTTGGTACATTATTCTCTATTACCACCTTGATTCCTTTAACATGTCATTTTCTATAGACCAGACAGAAAGGTTTCCTATCCCTATCTCCTGTCATTCACCTCATCCTAAGCCTCCTATAAAAACCGCCTTTTTATTTCTATTTTCCCTTTTTAAGATGTCTGAAGATACTCAAATGTGGGGCTCAATGGCAAGGGAATAAACTCACAATTTACAATCCCATCTCCTGCATGCCTGATATGACACAAATTATTCCCATTTTTACTTCAGGTCGAGTTTTATACTCTGCAAGGCCTGAACTTTCACTCAGTGTTCCAAACTCATTTTCCTACAATCACACATTGGCTACACCCTGTCTGCACACCCAACAGACCCTTTAGCCAGGAGGCTGAGCAGCATCTGCATGGACACGTGCAAGCAGCAGGGCAGAGAGGTTTAGCTGAAGCACAGAAAAGGAAAGGAGGCAGGAGAATCTTACATATTTTACAAGATCCTGACAGAGATTTTGGATTTGTAGCATGCTGCCTTTTTCATAAGGAGCAAAGCAAACTTGGTTTCAACCAAATGATGCTGCTCCATGAACCAGCCATGCTAAGCACAGTCGTATGACTTCTCCCAGAACATTTTCCAAGCAATCCTGGCTGAATAATTCTGACTACTAAACCTGTCAACACACTCCCTTTTCTGCCCTACACATATCTCAGAATAAGCCTCAGTGATCAGCTTTTCACTCTGCACTGCGATAAAAAGCTGGGCACTTGCAATGCTTCTGTTGGAAGCAGAAGTGATGGATAGCTGAGAATTACCTGCAGATTGCATCATATTTTCTTACTTCTGGGTGAAGATTAGAGAACAAGCACAGAGTTACTACACACAATCCATGAGAGACAGGTAATTTTAACTTGACTACTGCTAAAAATACAGCCCAAACCAGAGAAAGATCCTCCTTCAGGGCTGCAGCATTTTGTAGAATGATGGAACAGTTTGTGTTGGAAGGGACCTTGAAGATCTCCTAGTTCCAACCCCTGCCATGGGCAGGGACACCTTCCACTAGACCAGGTTGCTCCAAGCTCCATCCAACCTGGCCTTGAACACTTCCAGGGATGGGACACTGATCATTATTTTTAACTACTACGGAGAGCTTTGAGTTTATTGAGCATCTGTACAAAAAAACTCCCCCTGCAAGCTATAAAATCATCTTAGATAACAAATATTTGGGTGGATTTTTGTTTCTAGAGACAGCCTTTATTAATCTACGTAATTATGGCACGACAAAGATTTAAAACTGTTTCCTCAAGATCTATAAGTATTTCTAACAGAAGAGGAAGGGAACAGCAGAGATCTATGAATTACAAGATGGAGTCACTAGATAAAAAGAAGGAGCAAGATAAATACCAGCAAAAGACAGGAATGTGCCTGGAAAACACGACCCTGATGAACTGCCTGTCAAACAGCCACACATGTAAATTGAATTTAGACTGAAACATGCCAATATGTTGCTGGTACTCCAGTTTTTTTTCCTTAAAACATGCATCAGACTGTAAGTAACTTAATTTATAGAGACACTTCTCACTTAGGCCACTGCTCAAATACTTTAACTGAGCTCCAAAGCACAGTAATTACTTCTCAGTCTATATTCCTTATACATTCCTAGATAACATTTAACCCCAGGAGCCACAGGGAATGTTATGCTGACTCCAGCTTAGTTTCTTGCCAAGAAAGCAAGCAGAAAAAAACCAGCTGCCCTAGTAAAAATTTATCTACCTTCAGAGAATACAGAAAACCTCAAAGACTTCCATTATTTCCAAGATTAAGGGTTATCTGTTTGAAAAGAAATGATTATATTATGCAGCAAGTTCACCAGTAAGAGCAGAAACATCTGAAGCAGAAAGAGGAAGAAGAGGAGAAGAGTTATCAGACATCACCCTGCTTTATTACCAGAGAGGAGCTCCTCAGATGGAATAAATTCATATTATTCACACCACTGCATTGCAAAGTACAACCAGCTACAGATTTTTGAAGATATGCAGGAAAAAGGCACTTGCAAAGAATTCCAACACTAAAAATTAATCCCCCAAATCCTCTTGATCAACTCCTACATGGGAACAAACTACTCTTGAACAGAACAGTGACACAGCTGGGTGTCTGCAGCTGCCAAGAGCTTCGTCCCAGCAGGACAGCTGGGAGGAAAACCTATCTGAATAGGCAGATTTCACCTGAAAATCCCAAAGCAGGGGAGAAATACACCTCATTCCCTAGGGAATCTGGCCTCAGGTGATGACATATAGACAATTATATACCGAAAGTGAACATGGACTCTCTTGAACAATGTGGCTTCTCTCATTTTGCATAGAAATAAACAGATTAACACAAGACAAAGCTCCTAAAAATAATTCCAGGTGCAGCCCAGCCCAGCCTCTGATACCCATACCTTATACAGGGCTCTCCTTCCACGCTTGTAGCACTCAGCACAGCGAGAAAACCCGAGGAATGTGTGGTCAGTTGCTGGCAGCACACAGGACTTCTCTACAAACACAGCTCATGTATTTCAGCATTTGTGCTGAAAAATGAGGACTAAGGACATATTCTGTGTGCCACAATTGGCCACCTCCCCTCAGGCACCCTGGTGCTTTGAGTGGAACAGGAAATCAGGTTCCATTGAGAAGCAAGAAAAAAAGGTAGTGAAAAAAAATAAATCAGGGATAAACAGGGAGGAACCAGATTTTGGGGGTGTAAAGCACAAATTTATTTACATGCTGCAAACACAAAAAGTTGTGAAGCTGGTCTGGACCATGGGTAGGTGAAGAGGAAAAAGCTTTGGCTCTAAATTTTGCCTTTTTAAGTGGTAAACTACAGCTTTCCAAATCCTGGGTGGCTTCCCCACCTTCCTCTTATGCTCCTAATGCTCCAGGGGGAAAAAAACAACCACTCAAAATATCTGAAAAAGATTTAATTTGAAAATGGGGACTTGAGTTGTCTTTTTTTTAACATACTAAAGCAAGAGCTAATGTTTCTATTTTCTATTTCCTATTTTGAAACAGATATAAAGAATCTCATACTTTATGTGGTTTTGTATTTATGCTGTCTACAAATAGAAGTTCTGGGAATTCAGGATATTCACCCCTATTTTTTTGGTGCTTCACAGAAACTGCAGCATCAGGATAGTAAAATAACATAATTTGTCACTGAAACTGTAATAAAAAAATACACTAAAGCCCTAAACAGCAGCATTAACTGAACTAGCTTAGCCTTAACTGAAGGTTAATGTGATGCATATGTGAATAAATACTGGAGAGAACAACTATAAAAGAGTCATTTAAGAGACAGTATTTTATCCTTCCCACCTCTCTCCGTCGCGATGCCCAGCAACTTTGTTTAATCTTCCAAACCACAGCTGCCACCAGGAGCAATGACAGGAAACAACTGTAAAGGAAAAAAAAAAAGAGAATAATATTTTATTGCCCTGGTTCATAACATGCTGGCAGCTGAAAAACTCTAGGAAATTAAAAATTAGATGAAACATACAATAATTAGAGACACATTGATGAAAGATAATCCAGCACAGCTCAGGGCTCGTGATACCCGGTGAGGAATGACACAGTTATTTGCAGGGAAAACTGTTGTTCCAGAGTTTCCTATCTGACTTCCTCATATGATATTCTCTGATTTTCCCAACCACAACAGTAAGGCTGAAAGATCTAATCAGATTGGAAAAGCCACTATTGCCTATCTCTGGTGATACTTCAAGCTAGAGGATAACCCCCAAAAAGAAAAGCCTTGAAAGAAGCAGAGAAAATTTATTATTAATTATTTCTTTTCCAAGTTACAAAAATAAGATACAGTGTAGAGTGGCTGAATTCTTTTAAACAGGCTGTTGCAGAACTACAGGCATTTCTTGATTTCCCCAAGTCTATATTGGTTTTCTTCAATCGAAAGAGGGGAAAAAAGGATGAATGGATTTATCAACTTCTAGGGAAAATGTAAGGAAGCAGATTTAACAAAAAGTAGTTATAATAATAGTAATAATAAAAGATTGTATAAATAATATTAATAAATATTAATAGTATTAATAAATAAACTGTATTGACAGTTATGATCTTATCACTCTGAATACCTAATGAGCAACTTCAAGGCAGACAAGCTAAGATTAAAATCGAAACCCCAGTGGAAGCCTCTTTCCTCAAGGACTGCACCGATGGGTTACAGAAAACACCTCCAAACCTCTTCCCACATTCCAGCACATATTGAAAGACAGTTTAAAGGAAAATTTCCATTATAAGGAAGATTAACCAGAGTAGATTACTTATTTGCTCAAGTGCAGCATTTACACCGACCGCTGGGCTCTGGATGCTCCAACAGGGATTTCTCTAGATGAGAGACTTTGCGAAGGACTGCAAAGACGTTCTTGCTCTCCACAACTCCCTGGCAGGAGGGGGCAGCCAGGGAGGGTCGGGCTCTGCTCCCAGGGAACAAGGGACAGGATGAGAGGAAATGGCCTCAAGTTGCGCTGGGGGGGGTTCATGTTGGGTATTAGGGAAAATTTCTTCATAGAAAGTGTTATCCAGCCCTGGCACAGCTGCCCAGGGCAGGGATGGAGTTCCCATCCCTGGGGGCATTTAACAGCCATGTGGATGTGGCACTTGGGGACATGGGGCAGTGGTGGCCTTGGCAATGCTGGGGGAGTGCTTGGACTCAATAATCTCAGAGGGCTTTTCCAACCTAAATGATTCTGTGATGCTAGGACTTGGAAATACCTATAATTAAAAACCAGGATAGACACCAGGAACCATTCCCTGAGAAATGCAAAAGGTGAGGAGACTGTTCCTGTTCACGTACCACTATCCACAGACTGCATGTTACAAAAACTCCATGGATTGGGCACAGAATGCCCAAGGGCAGCCAGCTGGTGATGGGATTACATTTTTCATGCTTAGRTATGTGCAGAAATATGCTTTACTATCATATAGCATATGAGATTAAAAAACTGGCACTTGTTTGATTTGCATGGCCGTGGAATGCCCCACCCCTGAAGTGTCCAAGGCCAGGCTGGATGAGGCTTGGAAGAAACTGGTCTAGTGGAAGGTGTCTCTGCCCATGGCAGGGGGTGGAATGAGGTGAGCTTTGAGGTCCCTTCCGACCCAAACCAGCCTGGGATTCTACGACTTCAGCACTAAAACATCTACACAGTTTTTAAAGACTCCTACAATGCCTGTTTCTTTATAAATTTAAGGAGGAGCATGGAGAGATTTGTTTGGTCTTTTTCACTTTAAGAGGTATGTATTCCAAATCACTTCATCCACATTTTCTCTAAGTATTAAAATCTGACATTCTTGCACTGTAAAAGCCTGGCCATGTTTCTGCAAACACAAATAGTTTAGACAAGTGTTTTAATGGCTATTTTCTTTTCCTTTTTCAAAGGTACTGGATTACTACTGAATTTTCCAGTAAAAAAAAATGTGCCTCCATTAACTAAAAGGTATGTACTTTAATTGCTATTTTGTTAAAGAATCATAGAATTTCTCGAGTTTCACAGGACCTCTAAAGATCAAGTCCATCTCCCTGCTCCTTGCAGGACTGAAGCAAACATGCATTATCCATGACAGGATTTCATACCATCAGCTTGCTGTTTCTTACAGTAGACGGTCCATACCACCTGGAAACAGTATTTCTCTCCAGGACAAAGTCACACTTGTACTAGATGGATTCTCACTTATTCCACACTTGCATGGGCACAACTGAATTAAGGACTAGAAAAATTTTTGAGTGCCCATATTTGTCTTGGGATTCACAGAATCATGGAATGATTGGATTTAGAAAGGACCTTAAAGCCCATCCAGTTCCAACTCCTGCCATGGGCAGAGACACCTTCCACTATCCCAGGGTGCTCCAAGCCCTGTCCAGCCTGGCCGGGGACGCTTCCAGGGATGGGGTGTTAAACTCCTGTTCGCTTCCCACAGCACAGATGCCACCACTCTTAATGGCTTTGCTAAGCTTTTTTTCTTCTTTTAAGCTCCCTTTTCCTTCCATAACCATAAATCTAAAAGTGCACCCTGAAGAGTGAAAGTCCAAATTGTATCCTTGMAAACCCAGCATAGCCCAACCATGAGATAAATCTTTGGTCTGCTTTGTTTTCAGTAATGTTTTAACAATCATTATACAAATAGGAGGTGGAAATAAAACAAAATTTTCAAGGCATCAGGGGAAAGTGATCCTGGCTCCACATTAAATTTAACCACAAAAAAGAAATATATTCAAAACATCTGCAGGAGTGCTCAGGACAGGCTGCCAAAGCCAACGCCTGCCAGGCAATTCTCTTCACCTCATGACCCCAGCAAGAAGCTTCATCTCAGGGGAAAGCATTTAAACTGCCAGAGGGCAGGGCTAGATGGGATATTGGGAAGGAATTTTTCCCTGTGAGGGTGGAAAGGCCCTGGCACAGGTTGCCCAGAGCAGCTGTGGCTGCCCCTGGATCCCTGGCAATGTCCAAGGCCAGACTGGATGGGGCTTGGAGCAACCTGGGATAGCAGAAAGTGTCCTTGCCCATGGAACTGGATGGGCTTTAAGGTCCCTTTCAACCCAAATCATTCCCTGATTCTATGATTTCAGATGCAGTTTATGTGCAACATAAGCTGCTGCCACCGCTTACCTGTGTCCACCTCCTCAATACACCTTTATTTGGGAAAACAAGATGAAGTCCAAAGGGCAGAGGAAAAATGCCATTTATCTCCAGCACCTGTGTTAAATGACCCATTTCAGAGGAGTTTCTCCAGCAGGAGTTTCTCAGGAGGTCAGGGATACACAGATGAACCTGTGTTGTGCCACCCATAGCCAGCAAAGTCACTGAGCTCTCCAGCCTTACACGATACACATGCTGCAGTCACGTGTATCTATCAGACAGCTCCGGAAATACACACACCAAACTGCAGATACACATCAAAACATGCTTAACTGCTATAACGATGGCCTCTTTTTATGAAAAAAGTGACCTCAGCAAGTTGAAAACTGTTGGACCTCTTATTTTGGGTTGATTTCACAGATTCACAGAATCATTTATGTTGGAAAAGACCTTTAAGATCATAGAGTCCAACTATTAACTCAGCATTGCCAAGGCCACCAGTAAATCATGTCCCCATGTGCCACATTTACAGGTCTCCCTCCACACTATTTACTCTCTTGGAGAAGAAAGCTGGTGTGGAGAACTAAGAGGATCACCTTTATGCTTATACTAAATTCCCTTTCCAAAATGCAACACTGCACAAGTCTGTATATCTCAGAATCTTTCATGGGTTTCTCTTCCCTGCCCATTTCTGGCACCACAGCCAAGACTTTCTTGAGAAAACACAGAGAAGAATTAACAATTAAAGATTTATAAAAACTCCTCCTAAAATACTTACCACCGTACCCTGTATTTCAGAGGAACAGCACCATACATCTTTTTATTGTCACAAGGAGGCAGCAAACACCCACAAAAGCTATAAAATCACTAAGGAAATATATTTTTCCCCTTGAACTAACATCCTTTGGAAGCACTCTGGGAGAAATAAAAGGCAGAGCTTGCTGCAGTCCATCACCTGCTGGAAGTGCCCTGGGGGTAGAGCGAAGTCAAGATCTATCTGTTGGGTTTACTCAGCCTAAACTATCCTGAAATAAGTTAAAAGACCTGATGTGAGCATCAGTAGCTTTAAGTAAGGTTTTTTTCCGTACTTTCTCTGGGAAAGCAACTTTGTAGGCATGGAACCAGCAGAAAGAAACAGTTGTGTGGAGAGAGAGACGTGTTGGGAATGATTTGGAGTGAGAGCCAATGGCTGGCAGAGTCCTGGTCAAACACCGTGCTCTCCCTGCTGCCTCCTCAACAGCTTCAGACATATCTCTGCCAGCCATGAAAATCCACCCATTTACAAATGACTTTAAAAATAAAACTTCGCTACAGGACTTGCTCTGCCCTCTCCTTCTCTTTCTTCTCCAAAAATAACAGCCTACCAAGAGCCTCCTTCATCCCAGAAATCCACTCTTCACCCAAGTCTTCTCTCTACAGCTTCCCCCATCTCAAATGGCTCCAGACAGTCCTTAGAGCTCCTTCCAGTGCCTAAAGGGGCTCCAAGAAAAGCTGGACAGGGACTTTGGAAAAGGGCCTGGAGGGACAGGACAAGAGGTATGGCTTCCCACTGCCAGAGGGCAGAGTTAGATGGGATATTGGGAAGAAATTCTCCCCTGTGAGGGTGGGGAGGCCCTGGCACAGGTTGCCCAGAGCAGCTGTGGCTGCCTCTGGATCCCTGGAAGTGTCCAAGGCCAGGTTGGACGGGGCTTGGAGCACCTTGGGATAGTGGAAGGTGTCCCTGCCCATGGTAGGGGGTGAAACAAGATAATCTGTAAGTTCCCTTCCAACCCAAACTATTCTGTGATTCTATCAGCTGTTGGATTTCCATTTTCCTACGGCCTGTGACAAGTCCAGTTTTAGACCAGTCTAATTTTTCCAACAGAAAAAGAGGAAATCAGCAAATTCAGGTGTCAAACCAGACTGCAAGGAAAAAGAACTGGTAAGAGCCATCTAATACCCCTAGAGAGTTTTTCATGCCAGGGAAATTTGAACATGACTCCATTTGGGTCAGGTTCTACCAAAAAGAGCTTCCATTGGCCTATATAGTTATAAAAATATATGCTTGCACAGCATAGAGATTGCAATGCAGGGAGGAGATACATTTACATTTCATGGACAATATTCTATTTGGCAAATAGCTTTATTAATTAATTCTTAATTATTCGTTAGATTATTTAAGTACAATAAATGAGCAATGTGGTTATAAATAATGTCCCCTCAGTTGGCCTCAACACATGCATGAAACCTTAGTTGATCAGCCTTCAGCGCTCGTGATACCACAGGATATTCCCACACTGACACAAACATCTGAACTTACACACACTGCCTGTTTTATTCTGGACTTTAACCTCTTTTTCACCAGAGGGAGAATATTCCCTCCACTCCTAGTATCCTTAAAACTTTCCAAACAACTCCACTTTCATTTTTAAATGTCTGGAAAACTCCATCAGCACTTTACTATGATGCATTCTCAGGACAGTAGAAGAAAATCCATCTGGTGTATTACGGGCCAATTATTAAAGTCCTGTGAAATGTTTATCCACATCAGAATTGCCAGTAAAAAATGGCAGCTTTAAACATCAAAATGTACAGCAGCCTCACTGCTAAAATGCTTTGACATATACAGGTCACTTAATAATTTCAGAAAGCACTGCCATGATTACTAGAAACACAGCCCAAATTATTTTGATGAATTGGAAGCTATTTAAGTGCTATTTACAAGTAAATTTTAACATGCTGGAGAGTTACAGGACACATTTTAAAGTACTCGATGCATTAAACTTTGAAATAATTGGAACAAGTACATAATGTGCACATGGTTTGCATGGTTGGGCCTTGCCAAACTGCTGCCTGCAGCCCATCGAGAGATTCCTGACCTCGCCTTTTTGCTGAAGATGGCACAAGGCTCAACGAGACCTTAGCTGTGGCAGAGGAGGGCAATGGAGACAGGGAAGGGTGTGGAGCACAGGGGGCATGGGTTCAGCCCAGGTGGAAATTAAGCACCACAAAGCAACTCAACCCCCTTTTCTTCTCCCCTACCCTGGTGGAATGGGGAGGAGAATCAAAAGTAAAATTTGTAGATTGAGAGAAGAACAATTTATTAACTGAAAAAGAAGTAAAATATAGTAACAATGGCTAATAGTAATAATAATAGTAGTAAAAAGAGAAAGAAGAAAAACCCAGCTAAACTACTGACACATAATGTAATTGCTCACCACCTGCTGACTGATGCCAGACCCCCCTTCCCGGATCGGCCCCTTCCAGGTAACTCCTCCAGTTTATACATTGGGCATGATGTTCTGTAGTGGGGAATATCCCTTTGGCCAGTTTGGGTCACCTGTTCCAGTTATGATCCCTCCCAGTTTGAGTAACTTCTCACTGGCAGAGCAAGAGAAAAAAAAAAACGCCAACAACCTTCCAATAAACACAGCTTAGCAAAACCCAAACAATCAGTGCATTATCAACATTATTCCCATTCTGAACCCAAAACACAGCACTGGAACAGCTCCTGAGAAGAAATTAACCCTCTCCCAGCTGAACCCAGGACACCAAGTCTGATGAGGAGCAGCTCAGGGAGCTGGGAAAGGGGCTCAGCCTGGAGAAAAGGAGGCTCAGGGGGGACCTTCTGGCTCTGCACAACTCCTGACAGGAGGGGACAGCCAGGGGGGGTCGGGCTCTGCTCCCAGAGAACAGGGACAGGAGGAGAGGGAACAGCCTCGAGCTGTGCCAGGGGAGGTCTGGATTGGATATTAGGGAAAATTTCTTCCTGGAAAGGGTTGTCCAGGCCTGGCACAGGCTGCCCATGGCAGTGCTGGAGTGTCCATCCGTGGAGGAATTTAAAAGCTGTCTGGATGTGGCACTTGGGGACATGGGGCAGTGGCAGTGCTGGGGAATGGTTGGACTTGATGATCTCAGAGAGCTTTTCCAACCTAGATGAGTTTATGATTCTATTCTATGATTACGGAGGACAAAGTAAAGAGTGCTGAGAACAACACAGAAAGAAAGAAGTCATGGATCCTGAACTTTTAAATGTCTTCATTTTGTTAGAAATAATATAAAGATATTCCCAAGCTATTCCTTTTCCTCAAAAAAAAGGGACTCAGACTGCATTTTAAGCACATATTTAGTGCCATTTGTGCCACAGTAAAAAGTTATTTAATAAGCAACAAGAGTAAATAAAATATTTGCAGCATAACTCGGATTTGAATTCTTGCAGAAGTCCATTCCCATTTAATGAAAACATTGGGAAAATACTTATAGCCAGGAAAAACAATATACAGCACATAAAACCAT
Organism: Amblyornis subalaris; assembly: GCA_018881555.1. NCBI lineage: Eukaryota > Metazoa > Chordata > Aves > Passeriformes > Ptilonorhynchidae > Amblyornis > Amblyornis subalaris. The sequence goes on along the minus strand of JACAXG010000201.1, from coordinate 152,678 downwards.
CTGCCTGAGACTTGTACTGAACGAATAGTGCTCCCCCTCAAGTTTTTCTGAGGAACAAGTCCAATTATTTGTAAAACTAAAATTACACCGTTTCCATTTGATATTCAGACCCTAATAAAGCTAAGTGTCGTTTGATGTGCCACCATGAAAACACTAAACTGGCAACTTTCTGTTCCATTTGTGAAATAACACCCATTTCTCTAACAATCATTGTAGGCTGCAGTGGGACAGGAGAGACTCAGTGTTCAATCATGGAACCACACACTGGTTTGGGCTGGCAGGGACCTGATATCCAGTTTCAACACCCTGCCATGGGCAGGGACACCTTCTACTAGACGAGACCAGACACTGGACTCCCTTAGAAGGATGTTTCAAGGGCAGATAATGAAGACAAGACAAACAGCAGGCAAGAAACGAGGTGAACTGTGCATGTGAGAACCCAGAAGGGAAGTGCAGTAGAAGACACCAGAGGTATATGGTAAATCAGTGTAATAAAGCTCAGGATGAGATCACAGAATAGAATCATGGAATGGTTTGGGTTGGAAGGACCTTTAAAGCTCATCTAGTCCAAGCCCTCTGTCCTGAGTAGGAACATCTTCAATTAGACCAGGTTGCTCAGGGCCCTGTCCAATTTGGACTTGAATGGTTCAAGGGATGACATATTCACCACCTCTCTGGCAAGCCTAGTCCACTGTTTCACCACCCTCACCATAAAAAATTTCTTCCCATATCTAGTCTTAACAGACCCTCTTTTAATTTAAAGCCATTGCCCTTCGTTCCACCACTACACGCCCCACTAGAACATCCATCCCCCTCTTCCATCGACCCCCCTTAAGTACATAGAGATGCCAGTAAGGCCTCCGCTGAGCGTTCTCTAGGCTAAGATTATTTACTAACTTATATTTAACTAAACCTCAAAGAAAAATTGATTATACTACTCACACTCTCACTCTCACAAATGCCCGGTGTACTGGGAGCTGGTCTGGGTATCACTTATGTCCCACACACAGGACAAGACGTGCTGGTTCTCAGGTCCTCACCACATCTCCTCCCTTCTTTTCGGGAGACAGCAAACCTGGTTTATGGGGCTTATAGGTCTTTTATACCCTGTGGGGCTCAACAGCATTTTAGGTGCAGCTTTGTTCCCCTCACACTTCTGACCTTTTAGGCCATTTGAGTCTCTTAGTGCTGCTACACCAGGAAAAGGAACAGCAGCACTGACAACACAAGCCATGCCTCCAACTCCTGTCCTGCTGTTTCTTGTGGTGCTTCCACATCTTTATTCCATTCAAATCCATCTTCATACTCCTTATAAATCTCTACAGAACTGGTCAATAAAGTAGAGGTGCACAGAAGACAGAGTGAAAGGGAAGGATTATTGGGCAGTAATATGTGCTTACAAGGCCACAAATATTTTTACATCTTCTATACATAACAGTACACTGGAGATAAATACCTGTGATAGATAGGTCTGCTGGCAGACGGATTTCTTTGGAAGATAAGGAAGCACAGATATGGATAAAAAAAGGTTCACTAGAAATTGTCAAAATAGCTCAAACTATGTGCTGAAAGACAACAACCAGTTTACTTGCAATTCATTAGCTTTGCAAAGGTTAACAATGGTTGGAGTATCATTTCTCCTCTGGTCCTGATTAGAATGCAATATCAACGACCCTGGAACTTCACTGTTCTACCCAGCCTTTATTCACTGACATTTTCTTAGCTTAAAATAAAACATTATTGTGGTGCAAATTAAGGGTAACACACAGCCCCCTGCCTGGCTTGGTGCTGAACTCCAAATCCAGAAGAAGCTCCAAGAGTCCATCAGCACCTCTAAATGTGAGGCACAACCCTCTGACCACAGTAGTCAGCTTTAAATGAAATAGAAATCAATCCTACGTCCTGCTCCGCACTGCCTGGTGTTTGAACGCATGGCCATGTTCCTGCCTTTCTGTACCACTGTGCATCTCACAGGCAGCCCAGCCAGTGCTGGGGATATCCCAGAAACTCAGCAGTGTTGGAGTCTGGCAATCTGGCTTGCCTGCTCTAAGGACTGGCTTGACCTAAAGCATCACAAATTTCAGCAACGAAAATAAAAATCCCCTGTTTCCCTCTCAGGTTCCCCACACAGCTCAAGGCACAGTTGCTGCCTCCAGCTGCGCAGCAGAAGAGCACAGTAAAGATGGAGTTACAACCAAGCGGAGAAAACGGCTTCTGGAATATGGAAATGTACCACAATATCTCCAGCTCAGAAAGATTTACAAAACTCGTGGAATCACAGAATGGTCTGGGTTGGAAGGGATCTTAAAAATCATCTCATTCCAATACCCCCGCCATTGACAGGGACACCTTCCACTACCCTAGGGTGCTTCAAGCCCTGTCCAACCTGGCCTTGGACACTTCCAGGGATGGGGCAGCCACAGCTTCTCTGGGCAACTCCTGCATTTCCTGCAGAATGGCAAAATGAAGCAACACCCTTAAATGTGCAAACAGACAGTCACTCTAAATATCTATTTTCCAGAACAACATCTCTTTATGTCTCCATTACACCCAAGGAATTGATACATATCCTGGTTTTTGAGTTTGGTGTTGGTGTTACCAACCGGGTTTAGGCTTTTACAAAGCATTTTCCTTGCCTCTATTTTAGGAGCAAATTCTCAGCCAACTGTCTCTCATTAACAGCACAGGGGGCTCTCAGATATTACTTATTTATGGTCTGCCTTGGATCCAACAGTAATTATGAAATGTGCCCCAGAGCATTAAAAATGCAAACTTTTCAATAGTTTTCCCCAGGCCCTGTGAGATGAATCACACTGTTCTAATACACTGCTTGATTAGGGAGTTATAGTGACTGTAAAATAAAACACTGGGAGACCAGCTTAGCAGTAGTAGAAAGAATCAAAGAATTTCTAATGCCTTATAAATGCTTAATTGGAAAACACCAATAAACTGTCTTCTCCCAGATCCACATGTTCTTATTCCTCTGGCTTGTTAGGACGTTAAATAACAGGGAAACATTACCTGTCAAGGACATCCATGCGCTAACAGTGATGGAGGAAAGAAAAATCACTGGTAACTCTTCAACCTGTCTAACTTTTGGACATGTATGTTTAGGTGCATGTGCTCATTGAGATACACAATGCACTTATCTTCTGCTTCACACTGGGATTGGACTCATGGAAGGGTTTAGGTTGGAAGGATCCTTAAAGACCATCTAGTTCCAACTCTCTGCCATAGGCAGGGACACCTTCCACTAGACCAGGGTGCTCCAAGCCCCATGCAACCTGGCCTTGGATACTTCCAGGGACGGGGCAGGCACAGCTTCTGTGGGGTTCTCTTTGAATACTGAATCTGGAGCAATCCCTCATACTGAGGAGTTTAAACCCTCATATGCAGATGGAGCTGGGTCTGTAAAGTACTAACAGACAGTTTTTGTAGTGCAGATTGATCTTACACCATTAGAAGGAACCAACTGCTTCCCTATTCATTCTCCTAATAAGCAATTAGCCTGTCACAAAGATTTTTAGGGAAGATGTTGACTGTGATTAACTCAAATAAACAAATGCTTAAGTCTGGGCCAGGAGTAACCACTTACTCCATTCCAATGGCAGGAAGGTGGTGATTCAAACCTACTGTTTCCCAGGGCCTATACTAAAGCAGATTCTATTCTCTAAAAGCTCCATATGAGAAAAAAAATTGATATAAACCACTTGTCTAAAGGACCCATCTAGAGCTTCTTGCTTTAATTAAATATAGCATGAAATCTAAAGTAAGATATTATTCCCACTGCTCATTTTATACCAGGCGTAATATTACCTACTTTAGAACTAGTTGTGAGACCTGGAGTAGTGTTTACTCCATGCATATCCCTCCTCAAGGGCTTCCTATTGATCAAGTATTGGTTTATACTTCTGGAGTATTAACAGTTCCTAAAATAGAGGCTAACACAGTGGATTTTCAACCCTTGAGGAGAGGGCCTGCTGTGCTTTGGGAGGTGTTTCACCGCTTTGGTAGGGCTGTATTTTTCAGAGGATAGAAGAGGAAACAAGTATTGAAATGGCTTCTGTTGGTTCTCACTCCAAGGGAATCATTAGTTCACTTCACACTAAGAAATGAACTCCAAGCAGTGTATGAAGAACAGAAGTATTTGGCTTCTATTGTACTGTAACACGTTTGTATTTAACTTGACATACTTTCACAGTTCAGTTTGAAATAAAAACATGGTACCTAGAGAGCTGGAAATTACTCCCGGACTCAACTCTTTGCAAAATGACTTCCCTAATTTATGACTGGTGTCTGACGAGGTGTGAATATCTGCAGTAAGTCACACATTATCTGCATGATGTGGGAAGTCAATGTTTTCTACACCCTCTGAAAAGAACTCCATTTCCAAAAGCCTCTCCCAGCCCTATCCTCCCTTTCCCTGCATGCACAGGACAAGATGCATTGGCAAAGACGGGCAGACAATTTTCTTAACGTATTTCCTAATTAAATATTTTAAACAGACTGGAGATTTCCATTTCCTAAGCTGTGCTGTAAGCAAGATGTTTAAGTTAAAAAACCAAACCAACAAGAACCCAAACACCAAAGTCCAAAACCTAAAGTAGTAACATTTAGCTGTCTTAATTGAAAAGTACCTGAAAAATGTCACAAAGAACTGCACCAGGTCCATAAAGTTGCTATGCTGTGAGAATGCAATCTGCAAAAGAAAAGAAATGTCTTCTGTTACTTACTGGAAAGAAAATTCATATTTCAAGATATTTAAAAAGGATTAAAAATGACAATGAAATACAACTTTACTCAGATAAATTCATATTTTTGAACACTACTTTTGAAAAAGAACTGAAATATTCTGAGGGAAAAGAAAATAAATTATAACTTCATATTGTTTTGAAAACATATATCCCAAAACTGAAGCTGAACAAGTAACATCTCTCTCTCCCAGCCATGCTCCAAGGAATATTCTTCAGCGCACATTGAAGAAAATACTGCTTCAAAAACTTAGAACAGAGGTTTCACAGAGCTGCAAATAACCTTTAATTAAAAGTGAAAATCTTTAATTATTGTTTACACAGCAAACCAAAATTCAACATTTATATTTCAAACAATATCCAGACAACAAAATCTCCTTGAATAAAGAACTTACACCAAGAGCTGCAAAGAGGCACGAAACACAGAAGATGATAGATACTGTGAAAACAGCCATGGCATTCATCTTAGCTCACTTCCCTGCAATTCAACGGCACAGGGAAGGGAAAAACAACAGAATATTTGGGACAAAAACCAGAGGGAAGAGGCGAACAGGAAACTGGGAGGTGGTTAGAGGCAAAAGGGAAGATTAAGGAGCCTGGGTAAAAATAACAAAGCAGAGGGGAGGCAAGCCAAGAGAAAAGCAACTTGTGCAATATTAGGAATCAGAAGTTCTTTCCATGTACCTCCTATTTCCTCTGCCTATCAATCTCAGCACCACAACAAGATATTAACTCTTTCATGAAATAACAGAATTTATTTCAGAATTAAAGTGAAATCTGCACTAACAAAAGCTTTTCATGGATATTAAATCCATTTCAGGCATCATTTGTTGTTTTTTTCCCTTAACAAACAGTACTTATGATAACATTAGCAAAAACATACATCTCTCCTCACAGCAATAGCCACATCCCAAAATTTATGAATATGTGTAAAATGAGTCATTGCTTGGATTTCTGTTGCTCTGGAACACTTTCTATGATCATATTTACTTTAAATATCCATTGTAACTTGGTACAGAACCTGCCCCAAATAGTTTTCTTATAAATATATTGAAATGTTCTGAAGTTGAAAGTTCCTTTGCAAAGCACAACCACTGTGTAGCTGAAAAGTGAACTCCAAACCCGCACACCAGATGCTGCGACCTCAACAGTCCTGCCTACAAAAGACAAGAAAACACAGAGTTTCTTGCTGATTTTTTCCTTCTGAAGTGCTTCTCAACAGTTTCCTGTTATAAAAAGTGAGCAAGATTTCACTTTTTGTTTAAAAAATCAGTGCATGCTAACTAAGGTGGTATAGTATTTGCATAACTATTCTGGAATGTCTTTAAGGCAAAGATAATCCTTACTAAAATATCACATCCCAAAATACAAAAATGTAATATGGCCAGTATAAAAATAAAAACTTTTCTTATTATTTCTGAGAATCACCACGATGCTGTGTGACTATAAAAGATGCATTTCAAAATAAAGCCCTTGTTATGTATCAACAATCCTTTAGTAGAAAAAGAAAATTAAAAGCACAAAGGAATCATCAACGGGCCAGTCCTATGTGGATGACCATCAGGACCACTATCTGTGATGGAAATCAAAACCTGCTTCCATTAGAAAAAAAAAAGAATCTGTTGATCTTAAAATAGGACAGATTCTATGACAGATTAATGAGACTATTACCAGAGAAGAACTTCTCATTTTTTGATAACAATTGCAGGAAACAAATAAAACAAACAAACAAACAAAACCTAGCAAAAAAGAACCCCCAAAAAACCCTAAACCCTCAACAAAATCAACTCCAAAACAATACAAACAAAAAAAAAAAAMACAAAAAAGGGGAAAATGTAGGTTTCTTTCACACAGAAGTCCTATGAATGCTTTACCAGCGGTGGTTCTTTTCTCTGCCTGTTGGAGCTCTTCTACTGCAAAGCCCAACTGAGGATCTGTACCTCACACAAGGATTAAAAAAACCCAGGTTGTTTCTACAGTTTACTCCTCACAAGCTGAAAATACTTTGTGCCATTAAACCTGACCAATCTGTGTCACAGGCAATTTGGTCTCATAATTGTTAATGGTTTGCTTACTTAGAGCTTAATTTCCCCTAATATAATCTGTTCCCAGGATTTAATTAATTCAGTTACATTGAAAGTTTGGTTGGAAATAGCTGTCGAAAGTAGGCTCTTCATTCTGGATCCAGGAAAAATATGGCACCAATTTCTTAGCAGTCTGGATTTTTAATTAAGTTTAACTGACGGTAGAAGATTCATTTATCCATTCTCAAAACCTCATTTTGTACCAAAGGACGAAGCAGTTTAACTGCAGGAACGTTTCATGTACCTCTTGCTGGGGACCTGGGAAGCCTCCTCCAGGTACAGGGCAGAACCTCAGCTCAGCTGCAAAATCAAATCACCCCTGTCCTATCAAAGAATCCCAGAATTGTTTAGGTTGGAAAAGCCCTCTGAGACGATCAAGTCCAACTGCTACCCCAGCACTGCCAAGGCCGCCACTGACCCATGTCCCCAAGTGCCACATCCACTCAGCTCTTAAATCCCTCCAGGGATGGGGACTCCACCCCTGCTCTGGGCAACCAGGGCTGGACAGGCCTTTCTGGGAAGAAATTTTCCCTAATATCCAACTTAACCCCCCACCTGGGCACACCTGGAGTCACCTTCAGCCAGTGTCAATCAGCACCCCCAGGTCCTTCTCCATGGGGCAGCTTTCCAGACTCTTCTCAAGCCACGCGTGTCATTCAAGGATGTTTTATACCATGTTCTTTAGAATAACACAGTACCCTTAGGTAGCTAAGATCAAATACTTAATTATGTTAATTCCAGAGAATATTATAAAGCTTTTGTTTATCTGATCTGAAAAGGTACCTTGGAGAGCACAACCACCTATCCCGCTTTTTCTATTGCCACATCCTTTGAAATATCAAAAAAATTCACCTGCTTTCCAGAGGACCAAAAATAGCTGGCTGTATGGACTGACAAAAATTTATAATGAAGAGCTTTACATTTTTTATCATTTCATTAGCACAAAATACGAAGCCAAGAAGAAAATTTGGCTTCCTCTAACTAGCCAACATCTAAAAATTGCACTGGTTTTGAAATCAGTACACACACATTTCAAAGGAGTTAATGGCAAATGACTTGGCCACAAAATAATATGAGCAAAGGAAAAGTATATTTGTACCCAAATGACATTTCAGTAACAGCTGGTATTTCAAACTCAAAATATTGCTGGAGTTAAACTACAGCCTGTGCCTGATAGAAACTTTGACAAACAAATTAGGACGATTACATATCAGGACTTGGTTTGCATAAGCACCAGAGTTTGTTCTTCAAGACAAAAGAAAACTGAAAATAACGTTGAGGAAACAATTTTGTACAAAAGTAGGTCCAGCTACCTCTTAGTCAACTAAGATCTAATTTCACCTTCAACCTGTACATGCAACAATACCTAAAATTATTTAAACTGTTATTCTTGTGCTCTACAAGTGCTCAGAACTCATAAAAAACAACTTGAGTTTCACATACCACTAAGAAAAATCAGTCCCCAACCAAACGAGAAATTATATAGAAATTTATCTTTTTGTTAAATCCAGCAAGAACCAAATTTGAGTAACTCCTCTCACTTACTGTAATAAACACATTTACAGGTAACTCATCACAGAATAATTCTTTCCACTTGTGCTGGAAGTTACTGATATTTTAGAGGAAGCCAAACTATTCACCACAATGGGATTAGGAAAAATCCCTCTCAAAACTGAATTATTTTCAATATTACACATAATATTAGTACCTCTACTCTAAAATTAACTGAAGAACTTCTAATGAGAGAGTTGAGGTTGTTCAGCCTAGAGAAGACTCTGGGGAGACCTTCCAGGGGCTCCAAGAGAGCTGGAGAGGGACTTTGTATAAGGGCCTGGAGTGACAGGACAAGCRGGAATGGCTTCCCACTGCCAGAGGACAGGCTTAGATGGGATATTGGGAAGGAATTGTTCCCTGTCAGGGTGGGGAGGCCCTGGCACAGGTTGTCCAGAGAAGCTGTGGTTGCCCCATCCCCATGTCCAAGGGAGTGGCTGGATGTGTCCAAGGCCAGGTTGGACAGGGCTTGGAACAACCTGGGATAGTGGAAGGTGTCCTTGCCCATGGCAGGGGGTGGAACYGGATGGGCTTTAAGGTCACTTCCCACCCAAACTATTCTGGGATTCTGCGAATGTGCTGAAGAATATTTCAAGTATGGCAATTTCATACCATAATTTGGTACATTTTGGGTCTCTAAACACTTGAGAAAACATGCACAACGACAGACAACAGTGTTTCTACAACTTTTTTTTACCTTGGTAACAACTCGGGATTATTTCCTTGTCATCTTTCTCCACAACTATATAAAGTGACTCAATTCCCACCAGGGCTGCCTTCCTTTTCATCTCTACTTCATATTAGGGATGAGAAAAAGAGAAACTGGAAATTATATTTTGCACAGGACATGCACCTAGAACAGAACTGTACAAGAAAGAAAAAAAAAAAGCCTAATGAACTTCTGAAACCAGAAGGGTCCGACAGAGAAGGCGCAATGTGAAGCTGGCTCCCGGAGCTCAGAGCTTGCTGTGAATTCAGAAGGTATCCAAAGGTCCTACTGCTACATCCTTTAACCTCATCTGGCAGGTGGGAGAATGCTACAGTACTCGTGTTTTGGAAGTCTACAGGACCACACAGAAATTTAGAGATTTCAGGCTGCTTTTTGCTATTTATTTCAATCTAGCCCCAGCACCAGAGTTAACGAAAACAAAAAGCAGCAGGAAAAAGTGGAAGGCCGGGAGCTCCACAGGCTTCCAAAGAGAGGAAGCCACAAGCCAAACAAGCTGCAGGTGACATTTATACACATCTTTCTCTATTTCTTCCCCAAAACTCCACTGTCTTGTCTCTTTTTTTCCTATGGTTAGAGGCAAGGATTCAATTGGAGGTTGGAGAATACAGACAAAGCTAACAGGACGCTGTGGCCTGAATGCTGAGTGCCTGTGCCTATGTCAAAGGATCTGCTGTAAAACAAAGGGGGTTTAAGTATTCTTGGTGATGCCAAAGTCATCAAAACATTCATTTTGCCCTCTAGAATAATGGGGGGAGGGGGGGGGTGTGGGGGGAACTTGTATCATCATTCCCTGTTCCGGTTCTCCTTTAAACACAAAGTGCTCTAATGAAACACATGGCCAAAATCCACATTGATCTTGGTGCTCTCCACTCCAGAGGAGAAGTGAGCCAAATCCAAGAGCCCTGGCAGTGAGGTTTTAGGAAAGAATGAGCCAACACAGCAATCCAGCTCCACCACCTGAACATGGTCTCAGTTCTGCCACATGCTGCTGCTTCCCATGCTCTGTGAACATCTTTAATGAGCCATGGAAGTCGTTAAGGCAGCAGAGAGCTGATCATAGGAATGAAGGGCAAAAAGCCTTTCAAAAAGACCCTTCAGAAGCAGGGATTTTGGAGCTAACTGTTCACGGAGGGATGAGCAACTGCAGCAGCAACCTGAGGTGTGCCTTTTTCAGGCAGGTGGCTCTCAAATCATCTCAACGATGTCAGTTCCAAGAACACTTTCCAGAAGGAAGCGTTTGTTCACCTCTGCAGATGACTTATGGGATTCAGACACAGATTAAGACATCCAAATCCAGGATCACAGGGGTATATTCCTATTAGCCTTTTACACTCAATGGAAACCTCATCTGTGATTCAGCTACCAATGCAGGTGTCTTGAAAGTGATTAGCTGACCAGTTCCATAACAGAACCGTAAACAGACACACAAAGACATCTATTTGTAGACCCTTAAATTTAGATGGTTTAAATTTCCACGGTGCATCCTGCCCTTGGATGCACTAGAAGCTCCAGTCATCGCCTAAAGAGGGGTAAAAGCTATTGCAGCTGCCCTGGGACATCACACCCAGCAAGAGTGAGTGAAGAACCCACTGCTCCACAATCACAGAATGGGTTGGGTTGGAAGGGACCTTCAAGACCATCTCATTCTAACCCCCTACCACGGGCAGGGACACCTTCCACCCAACTAGGTTGCTCCAAGCCCCATCCAACAGCTTTTGGGTGAATCCATACCCCAATCACACCACGGAAGCAGATGGACATTCTCTCTCAGAGGTACCACAGATCTCTATTTTAAATGAACAGCAAAACTACACCCAAATTTGGATGTCAGAAGAAAATTTAACCTGATCCACAGGGAAAGATTCTCTAGACAGAAAGTTAAACCATAAGTTTCGGAGAAGGAAAGGTCTTACAGGAGTTAATTGTGACCTGAAAAACTCTAACACACAAGCTGAAGTGGAGCATGACTTGGAGTTGGAAGATTGCAGAGTTTGTAATACACCTGATGCTGTAGGTGTGGACATCAGAAGAACCACTGGAAGGGGATCTGAAGTCTCCCTGGAGCCTTCTCTTCTCCAGGCTGAATACCCGCAGCTCCCATTCTGTCTCCAGAGCAGAGAGGCTCCAGGCCTCAGAGCATCTCCGTGGCCTCCTCTGGATCAATTCCTCATCTACTGAACAGTTCACTCATCAAATCCACCTCTCTCCAAATCAGAGAGAACTTAGTGCAGCTGAAGAGGTTCCCATGCTTACATTTGCATTCTACAATGAGTGAAAATAAAATCTTCACTCAAATTTGATTTTCACACCTACTACTCTGAGCCGCTCTGCTCCCGTGTGAAGAAGGAAAGAGATTAATGACTTATCCCTCACTTGCTGCAATATTAACTGAGCCACTGAGCTTTATGGCACAAACACTTGCTACTGTGCAAATATGAAACCTGGTTCACTTCTGAACTTATTCCAAGATGAAAATCGATTTATATTCCAATACTGTGCTGCCTTTCCTGCAGTAGTCACAAATTGTCACTTCTCAGCTAATTGGCTGCAGTCAGCAGTTGGTTCAGAAATGCCAATTATACGTGTTTTGTCTCCCCGTGTGAACTCTCTGATGTTGTGCAGAGTGAACACAGGCACGGCTGTCTCTAAATTAAAAACAGTGCTCAAGATGTGGTCCCAAATTCCACTGCATCCCAGAAATTATCACACAAATCTGACAAATGAGAAGTATCTGTTCAATAAACAGCCAGGGGTTGAATTGTAATGCTCATCTAAATTTAAAGTGCACTAGAAAATAAAATTCTGGCAAGTCCCATAATTGGAACAGCAAACTCAGCTCAGGTGCCSCACATCTCCATGTGACAGTAACACGCCCCAAGAAAGCCAAGGCAGAGGCCAGAAAAAACTCAGTTCTTCTGAATCCTCAGTGAATTCTTTGTGAATTCTTCTGAATTCTCCGAACTTCTCAGTTCTTCTTTCAGGCCACTCATGACAAGAAAGACCTTGAGGGGCTGGAGCGTGTCCAGGGAAGGGAACAGAGCTGGGAAGGGGCTGGAGCCCCAGGAGCAGCTGAGGGAGCTGGGAAAGGGGCTCAGCCTGGAGAAAAGGAGGCTCAGGGGGGACCTTCTGGCTCTGCACAACTCCTGACAAGAGGGGGCAGCCGGGGGGGTCGGGCTCTGCTCCCAGGGAACAGGCACAGGAGGAGAGGGAACRGCCTCGAGCTGTGCCAGGGGAGGTTCAGATTGGACATTGGGAAAAACAGGGAAAGGGTTGTCCAGCCCTGGCACAGCTCCAGGGCAGGGGTGGAGTCCCCATACCTAGAGGAATTTCAAAGCCGTGTGGATGTGGCACTTGGGGACAGGGGTCAGTGGTAGCCTTGGCAGTGCTGGGGGCACGGCTGGACTCGATGGTCCTAGAGGGTTTTCCAACATAAATGATTCTGTGATCCTGTGATTGCAACAATTGTCCTGGAGACAAGGCAGCTCTGAGGTACTTGGAAAAAGAGGTTAAAAATAAAGATCCTAAACACTGAGACAGAAAGTAAGTCATGAGCAGGAAAACACTCCAATCCCCTCAGTTCCAGGTCCTCAAGCACCTCCCTCCAGTCCCAGCCACTGCGGTGTGGATTTGGGAAGGATCCCGTTGCATTTGGGAAGGATCCTGTTCCCTGGCTCTGGGCCAAGCAGAGCTCTGACACCATCTGCGTGCAGGCTCAGTTACGTTCGGCAGCATTCCAACTATTTCTGRAGAGTTTCAGCATGGAAAAAATTAAAACTTTAGCACATAACAGCTCAAACACTCGCTCAGACCCTCGAAGTCCAGTAAAAATGAGCTTTACAGTCTACTGAGCTTAAAAGGAATAAAAGTTGTTTTCCTARAGAGCTGGTGATGTAAGTACACAAGAGGGAATCAAGAATAAAACAGCTTAACACATATTTGCAAGTTTATTTTTTTAGGCTTCAAAATAGCTGACAGATGGAAATGGGCAAAACCTTCTGTCTTGCATCACTTCTGACCAGACAAAACAGTGGAATAAATACAAGACAGAGCTCAGGGTTGCGATGGTATTAAAGGGGAAAACAAGCTCTGTCTCCTGCCCCGAGGAGACCGCGAATTCTAAGGATCATACTGGATGGGAAATTTAACACGTTTATCAACCTGTATCACAAAATTCTGCAATATGCCAGCTGTGGCAATCTCTACAGAAATTCTAAGAGTTTTACATCTTTAATAAAATAAAGTAGTAAAATAAGTGTATATATATTTCTACATATTACATATAGAATCATAGAATGGATTGGGTTGGAACGGACCTTAAAGATCATCTAGTTCCAACTCCAAAGTAAATCCACATTTATATAAATAACCAAATTAAAATACCTCTGAATGGCAACATTCTGACATTATTACACAATACTGAAGCCACAAGTTGTCTCAAACCTGGTGTCACATCACTATCTGAAGTGACAGCAATTAAACACCCCCAAATTTACTTTCAACAAACTACATAGCACCAGGATCAGTTTTAAAGAGCCATGAAATCAGAATCATAGGGCTGGGCTGTTTTATTCATCACAGTTTTTTCTGTTGAGAGCCTTGGCTATGATTTGGTGTTCAAGAAATCTTAACGTGAAAAAATAACCATGCTGGGTAAGCCTAAATGAACAACCTCTCTATAAGCTCTTATATTAGCATTAAAAAGGCCAGGTAGTCACTGTCTATCACTAAAGGATTTCTAAGAACATGTAATCCACCATTTTGTCATGAAGAATTTCCCAGTAAAATAGTAAAGTGACAAATCAATTGATGGGATTTACTTCAATCCCCAGTAAAAACATTAATGTAATTTATTGATACTTCGGGTCCAGGTGTGGGAAGATGGATGGTGCTTATCTTACATGCAAAACAAACTGTTTAGAGAAATAACTATACGTGACACTTATAACTAAAGAAAAATAATTTAAAAGACAACCAATCTAGGGAAAAAACCTATAAAATCCCCAATCATTCCAGAAATTTATTCCTATACAGGACTATGAGGACCCTGCCCTCACCCCAACTCACCCCAACTCATGCTTGCCAACACTGYTGTGAGCAACATTTGCCAATACAGTGAAAAAAAAAGTCAAAATCATAATAATACAAAGTCAGGAAAATAAGTGAGAGAAAAAGAAGGACATTCCAGGAATGTTTTTTTTTTTCCCAAAAGCAGCCCCACAGAGCCAGCTGAGAGCTGTTAGTGGAATGCTGGCGGCTCCAACTCTGTGAGCTAAACAAGCCACAGACTTTTGGGTTTGTCACCCTCTCTTAGTTCTGGATATACTTTCCTCTGTGGTTTAGCCAGGCTGAGTCCACTGTCGCATTTCAGTGTGAGGCTTCTTCCATTTTACTGCCAGCACACTTTTCTCCTCTTCCTTAACTCTGCTCACTATTTTCTGATGCTTTAAATAAGCTTTTGTATAAAGAAACGTATCTCGCYGTTTCAGTGGCTGTAAAAGCTCCCCAGCAATGACTCACAGCACTCATTTTCTGAAAAATATTTGAATTTGGGGTCTACATTTACATTCTGTGGTGGGTTATGATGTTTTCAAGAGTTATTCATTACAGAAATACAGCAACTTCAAGCAACCAACACTGGCCTCACCCAGGAGAAATCAATGCCTAATTCAGACTTGGCTTCCATAGAAAATTAATTCTGCAATTTTGTATATGTTTTCCATCCCTGCATTTTAAAGAGAAAAAAAAAATCAGCTTCCTTAAAAGTAAGGCAATCAATACATATGTTACTGTCAGATCTCAAAAAAACACAACCTAAGAAATGCTCCTGGTATTATTAAATCTGAATCTCAGGCTGTATCTCTCTGCTCGCCTGTAACTTTTCCTATTTATGCAGCTAATGTTTTGCAACAGGAGCACAAACAGTCTTCCAGTGCTGCATGAAGATACTACAATAAACTTTGCAAAAGTTATTTGAGTCACTACAGTTCATCCCCAGAAATCCCAAGTTGTAGATGTAAAACTCCAGGACTTCCACAGTTGCCCATTCCAGTGCCTAAAGGGGCTCCAAGAGAGCTGGAGAGGGACTTGGGACAAGGACCTGGAGGGACAGGACAACGGGGAATGGCTTCCCACTGCCAGAGGGCACAGTTAGATGGGATATGGGGAAGAAATTCTTCCCTGTGAGGGTGGGGAGGCCCTGGCATGGAATTCTCAGAGAAGCTGTGGCTGCCCCTGGATCCCTGGAAGTGTCCAGAGTCAGGTTGGACAGGGCTTGGAGCAGCCTGGGATAGTGGAAGGTGTCCTTGTCCACGGCAGGGGGTGGAATGAGGTGATCCTTCATCTCCTTCCACCCCAAACCATTCCATGAATCTCTGATAAAAATACCCCCTGACACAGCACCTGGGCAAAGTTTGGCATGAACAATTTTCAGGGTTGCTGAAGCCACAACCTCCCATAAAAAGGACTGAAGTGGCACCACATCCTGCCAAGGGTTAGCTGCCTTTGAGAGAAACTCTCTTTTTAAAGGATTTAAGAAGCTAATAACAAAAATATTACCTAATCCAAAAGGGAACAACTTCTAAAAGGAGAAAAATGTCATCGGCTGGTGCCAAAAATGAGGCGGCAGGAGCAGATAAAATGCAAGCAGCTGTTTCATGTTTTAAAGGACCATTTAACTGTTCTGTTTTAAATCTTTCCATCCCACAGTAAAGATGTCAGTCTGCCTGTTCTGAAAAGTCTGCATGTAATCGCATGTCGCCAAAAGTAATTACATTCAACAGCAAATTTCATCAGATTAACAAATTGATTTACATTTCATTGTTGGGTTTCAAGCAAACCTCTCACATGGCGAGAGAGATACAAGGAGAGGCTCAAAAGCACTTGCAGTTATAGCTAAAGAAAGGCAAGGGACATCATTAGCAAACAACTCTGGCATTCTGATGCTTTCAGAAGCAACAGAAAAAAAGAACATTTTTGGAATAAAGGGTCTCAGAAAGTTGAGGATGATTTTATCTCAACACCTACATCTCTTCCTCATTAAAGATGCATAAGGCACACGAGGACCTGGCAGGAAAGCTGTCCAGATCACCACCCTCACTACAATTTCAAGCCTACATAATTATTTTATCAAAGCAATCACTACCCATCTGAATGTATTTTATTCTCTTCGGCCAACAACAAAGACACTTTTTCTTTYCCTTTACCCTCACCAAGAGCTCTCATTCAATGAACCTGTGGCTTTTGATTTGAGAATGACACTAATTTAGAGAAAGGCTGGAAATCTCCACGGGCCATGTTCAGTCCTCAGGGTTATTTATGCCCTGTATCAAACACCTAATGCTTCCTCCAGAGAGGAATCAGGGAATCAGACACAGTTCAGGCCCTGCTTTTTAACTGTGGATGCTTTCTTTGCTCAATCTTTTTCCATGTATTATMAAAGCCTTTTAGTCAGGCTGTAAACCTCAAAGAGGGAAACACAGAGAGCATCACTGCTGGCAATATTCATGCCACCTGAAAGAGGCTGAAAGCCTAAAAYAAAAGGAATGAATATGTAAGTGTGAGATCTGCTGTTTCTCCAGCTCTGTTTTGGGGTAACCATCTTCCTCATCTGGCAGGAGCTAAGGGTACCCCAAAGCTTCCCTTGGCTGTAGTAAAGTGTCATCCATCATTTAGCTCTGGAAGAAAATGAATGCTTCCTGAACTACATTAAACATGAATGGCAAGTAAAATTAAAGCTTAACTGAAAGTGGTATTAAGATTCTTGCTAATGCAGACCACCTGTTTTTGGGGTAATGTTGCCAATAAAACTAGCAGCATGATGGGGAGGAGCATTAGAAAAAGAATTTCAAACCAGAACTGCCTTAGTGAAGGAGCCTTCCCTTGAAAAATGAGAATTTCAGGTTTCAGTATTTACATACTGCAGGACACAACAACAACGAAACACTGAAATAAATGCTGATAAAAATCKGAGTGAGAGCTTTGTCTGAGGATTGTGTACTCTTCTTAGGAATGTAATTCCTGGCAGTTTATAAAATACTGGCTAATATTTCCWACGTACATAGCTATGTTCAGCATAAGAAAAAACAAGACCCATTCCTCTGCAGAATCTCAGTCCAGTGTATAATTCATCTCGACTCCAAGATGCAGCCGACACCAGCAGCAGGTTGGCTCCACCTGAATTTTGCCTTCATATTACCACAGGAAATATCTCCCGGCCAAGGAAAAAACCCATTTCCAATGTTACTGCCAGCTCTGCAAAGCCAAAGAGGTGTGAAGGGAATCTGCTCTCCTACTTCCTGATAGATAGCTTCAGCCTATCAGTGGGAACTGTTTCCCAGGTCAAAGGAGGCAATCAGTAACTATAACACAATCCCATGGCAAACCCTTGGGTCGCAGGGAGAGGCAGAGAAGTCTTTTGATGCCTGTGAAACAACAGAGCTACAGCTGTTCCCTTAGAACAACTCACGATAGAAGAAAAGGTCTTAGAAAAATTAGTAGTCAAAAGTCTAATATACAAGGCACTCAAATGCAAGAAAGCATCAGTTCTGAAAGGTTTATTGGGAGCACAACTGTACTCCCAGAACTACCAGAAATCTCACTTAATGCAGCAGGCAGCTCTTCACTGGAGCACTAAAATGAGCATTTTCCTTCCAAAGTTATCCTGGCAAAGGGAATTTTAAAAAAGCAACAGAAGGCATAAAGGGAGGGCCCTGAAGGAAGGGAGATCATTAAAGAGGACATCAGCCAAGGGGCTTCATTAAAGAGGACATCAGCCAAGGGGCTTCCAGCTAATGGCTGACATCCCGTTCCTGGGGACAGCACACGTGAAGGATCTCTACAGAGCAGCTGGAGCTGTGACACTTGGATTTCTCCTATTGAGCCAGGCTGGGAGAGCTGGGGGTGTTCACCTGGAGAAGAGAAGGCTCCAGGGAGACCTCAGAGCCCCTGCCAGGGCCTAAAGGGGCTCCAGGAGAGCTGGAGAGGGACCTGGGACAAGGGATGGAGGGACAGGACACATGGAATGGCTTCCCATTGCCAGAGGGGCAGGGTTAGATGGGATATTGGGAAGGAATTGTTCCCTGTGAGGGTGGGGAGGCCCTGGCACAGGTTGCCCAGAGAAGCTGTGGCTGTCCCACCCCTGGAAGTGTCCAAGGCCAGGCTGGATGGGGCTTGGAGGAGCCTGGGATAGTGGAAGATGTCCCTGCCCTTGGTAGGGGGTGGAACGAGGGGAGCTTTCAAGTCTCTTCAAATCCAAACCAGTGTGTGATTCTAGGATTCTATGTGCCAGTCCAAACAGAGTCACCTGTGACAGTCACCTGGATCGTTACCAAAAGAAAGCACCGCAGACCAAATTCTGGTTTAATTACACCAYGTTTGAGCCAATTTTCTGGTCTCCCATTAATTACAGTTTCTGCACCTGAACTCCTGGCACCTCCTCTGCTAGCTGCAATCAACTGAAGGGACATGAACTGTTTCCACCTTTCCGTTCACCACTCACCCTTTCAGCAGATGAACCAGAGAGCAAGTCAACATTTTGAGTGGGTTCACCAGTATCCTCCTATCAGGGTAAACAGCATGTTTGGAAATAGAATAATTATGACAACACATGATGTGAYTGAGTTAAGCAATCCACAGATGGTCTTTAAGGTCCTTTCCAATCCTGTTCATTGGAAAAAGATTTAAAGGAGACTATATAGATAGACCATCCTGAAATAAAYCAAGTAGAGGAAACCAGAAAAAAGTTTGAGAAACTAAAATTGAAGACAGCAGAGGCAACTTTAGCTATTTTTCAATTACAGCCTTTATGCAATCTGAGTGCAAGGCAACAATTTAAGTGAGCTGAATATTTCCCACTGGTTCTAAAATACTCCTGAAACGGTGGGAGCTGTGCAATGCTGCCGCAGCCTACGCTGCGTCGCATGTGCAGCAATGCTGTGTAATCACAGTGGCACTTTTTAAAGCCCAACACAGATGAATTGCCAAGAAAATGATATATAGTGAATATCTAATGAGATTTTGCAAATGGTACATTTTGTATGCAAAGGCTGCAAAATTCCTTTGTCTCTTTTTGTTTCTTGAAGCATTTGGTTCATAATTAACGTTTAAGCGTGTTCAAATCAAAATCCTTCAACCAACACGAAGGAAAGAGAGGAAGCAATTGCCAATTTATGATACAATTACAAATTGGTTTTGCCTTAATCAGCTCCTAAACATCTTACACATTCTCAGAACATAGAGATCAATGCAAGATGCTCTGAATCTGAGAGGAAAAAGGCTAAAATCAAATGGGACAGAATGTTAGTGAATATAAACAATAGCTTGGGTATGAAACGAGTAGTCTGGGTATGAAACAAGACTCAACCAGGAATTTCTGTTTAGTGAGTAGTAGCAAACACCATCAGCAGTAAATTCTAACAGAGCAGAAAGCTTTGAGCCATTAAAAAGGGGGAGAATTTGCTGTATTAGCAAATCAAATTTTCACACCCCCTGTACACTCTGGAGAGGGATTCACCCACTGCAATTGGCTCCAGGTAAATACATACTAGTTTAAACAGTGTTAAAAACTGCTGACATTTACACAGGTATCAAAGAGAGTTTCAAATTCTCACCATTAACCTCTTGTCAGCTCCAAAACTGCAGTTTCACCTCAGAGTGAGCTGACTTTGCATGGATTGAAACCCACGAAGAGAACTCCTCTGAAACCTTCTGCACTGAATTTCTTTGCTTCTTATTGTGCTATTGTACAGCTGATTATTTACAGTCGTTATCTCTTTTCTACTCTGAGCTAAATTTGGAAAGAATAACAAAGCAAACTCACAATGAAGATTAAGCAAACAGGAAAAATAGTGGGAAAAAGATTACTATTACGTTTACATGACTAAAGAAAAACATCAACCCTTCAACACCCATTAATGACCTTTTCTAAAGGGTGCACTCACAGTTTGGGGGAAGATAGGAAATATTTAGAGCAAAGCTGACCAGGGGAAGGTGAACAGCTGTGGTTTGCTGAATGCTTCAAAATTCCACGTGTCCAAAGTTTGCAGCAAAGATGAGCTCACAAAGCAGAGAGAGTGGAAATATCCAGACAATGTTGACAAGACCTTACCTGGATTTTCAGGAAAGCTTGGCAAGGTAAGGCTTTAAGTGAATTCCTTCACGCTTGAACTGCTCAGACAGGAGGAATTAGGAAGAGGATTGCTGTATTTTGAAGGCTTTCTGCATTTTGCCRCTTTAGTTCTTTTACTGAATAATCATTTTACATCATCAACCAGGCAGGGAAAGACATCCTAAACCAATATACTTTAAAAAAGAAATGAACTGAAGTGGTTTGGAAAAGAGGTGGAGCAAGACAGGGAAAGAAGAGCCAGAACTGAGCACTGGCAGGGACACAGCCATCTCTTACACAAAGGAGCGTTCATACTTTCCAAGTGCAGATTTTAACAGACAAGGAGAGAGAGTGAATAACAGACAGATTTCAATCAGGACTTCAGGATAAAGTTTCTAATATTAAAAAAAAAATAATGTGGATTGTAGAACTACTTTGCAGTAAAAATCACGTTCCTGAAGTTTTCTGTTGCAGGATTTTATATAAACACTCACGTTTAAATATATCCGTTGTATTGAAATTGAAAATAATCCAGGACAAGTGAGTGTATGTACAATGACTTTTTACTAAGACATTCAAACAAAGAAAAAAGCCCCAAAAGTACGATTTGGACATGCTGCACTGTCCAGGAACAGCCCAAGCACATGCGTGAGCTGTCAGGTGATGCACACACACAAGGACAGAATAATTTCCAGCAGCGTGGCAGGAGCAGAATCTTCCTGACCTCAACATACTCTATTAAAATCACTCTAATTTCCAAAGGAAAATTGAAACATGTTCTGTAGCTGCCTGACGGTTTAATAGTGGAGCTGCAATGAGGAAAACTGTAGGAGACGGGCTTGGAGATAAGAGAACAGTTTGCATCCTGCCCACACCGCAACACAGAGTTTTAATTAACAAGCCAGTGTGCCCTGAAGGACTGATCCCAACAGCACAGGAACTCGTCTGGAGTGAAATCAGGGATGAACCCCTTGGAAAATAAATGAGAGAGGGAAAGATCTGAATAAAAACTATTCCTGAGAAGAACGTAGCATGGGATGAGTCAAGGACTGACTGCTAGAAGTCTTAAAATCATAGAATCAGGGAATGAGGGGGGTTGGAASGGATCTTAAAGATCATCTCAATCCATCCCCCTGCCATGGGCAGGGGCACCTTCCACTATCCCAGGTTGCTCCAAGCCCCATCCAACCCGGCCTTGAACACTTCCAGGGATGGCTCACCTACAGCTTCTCTGGGCATTTGTTCAAAAAATCTTTGTCCCAAAAACCTGTACCGTGATTTTTCTTCTATTTTATCATATTAAACACAAACCACAGAGAGCCAAGACTTCACAAAAATGAAAAACACTGGGAAAGAAAATAAGGAAGAGATATGGAAAGGACAGGTAGGAACACAGATTGCAACTGAGGGAAGTTCAATCCACTGTGGAAGATTGCACACGACCTGAAAGGACATGGTGAGTCCTCCTTTTTAGCTATGCACTGAAGAGGAAACTAACAGAAATCCTATGGATCACAGATGCCTGGATGTAACATCACTGCCAGACTTCTTCACAAAAAGGGTATCTCAATGAATAAGAGCTGATGCTATTTTAGACTTTGTTTTGGCAAGTAACAAAGACATTAAGGAGAGCTGGTGATAAAACATTAACTTGGATTGAGTGCACACAAGCACATTCATATTAAGGATAAAGAGAGGTTAAATGTTGTAAGAGAATCAAAGTTCACTCTTTAACTGTGAGAAATTAAATCAAACAGTAAAATCAAGTGGACTAAGGGGACCAGGAACGGGAAAGCTGCCATCTAAATATTTCTCTCAGGTCAAAGATGCAAAACTGTTTGAAAGCTGCATCCTCAGAACTAACCTCAAAAGGGACATGAGGATCAATTAAACAGCCTTTGTATTAAGGAGAGGAAAAGATTCATTAGCAATGTCTTTAAAGCCAGCAAGAAGTAGAGAGATAAAGTAAGAAGTGCCACAAGTCAAGCTGTGCCAGAGCTCAGCAAATGAAAACAAAGCAGCAAGAGATGTTTCAGGCATACAAGTAAAGGAAACCAGGAGTGGAAGGGAAGAGGGGATGCTGTCAGGAGAGGTAAGAGATAAAACCAATCAGCTGCATCCCTAAAACTAAATTACGAGTTTGCATCAGGCATAAGGACGCTGAACATGGGTGCAAGGCAAAGTGACTAATGGGAACGAGGTTATAAGAGATACACAACCAAGGTGGAGACAGAACTCAAGTATTTTGATGTGTTCAGAGCCAGGGAAAGCAGACAACATGCATGCCATCTCCAAAAGAAATAGTTCATAAAATAATATCCTCTGGAATAARGCTGTTAAAGCAGTTTACCAGCTGAGCATGGCTGAGCACAGAACACTTAAAACTTTTATTTAGAGGAGGAGGAAGAATCTAAATCTTCCCCCTCCCAAGATCTCTAGAGTATGCAAAGTTTCAAGACAAGTTTCGAATAAAAGAACTTAACTGGTAAATGAAAAACTGAAATGAACAAGCAATGAAGCTGACAACAGTAACCTGTGCCGTGCCAGTTCACTATTTTCTATTTGGAAAAATAATTTATTGTATAGACGTAGGCAGTACAACAGAGATAATCCAAGTTTCATTATAGATATCAATATAATGGGAATTCCTGGGTGAGATAAAGATGGTCAAGAGTATTTGAAGAATAAGAGTGGTTAAAGAGGACAGAAGTTAGTTCAAGGATGGCACTTGGACAGAGTGACTGATACATTCATGTCCTCAGCAATTCCAGAGGAAGCCATGGAGGTGCTCCCAGGGCTGGAGCCCCTCTGCTCTGGAGCCAGGCTGGGAGAGCTGGGGGTGTTCACCTGGAGAAGAGAAGGCTCCAGGGAGACCTCAGAGCCCCTGCCAGTCCTAAAGAGGCTCCAGGAGAGCTGGAGAGGGACCTGGGACAAAGGCCTGGAAGGACAGGACAAGGGGGATGGCTTCCCACTGACAGAGGGCAGGGTTAGATGGGATATTGGGAAGAAAGTCTTCTCTGTGAGGGTGGGGAGGCCCTGGCACAGGTTCTCCAGAGAAGCTGTGGCTGCTCCATCCCTGGAAGTGTTTAAGGCCAGGTTGGACATGGCYTGGAGCAGCCTGGGATAGTGGAAGGTGTCCCTGCCCATGGCAGCGGGTGGAACAAGATGAGCCTTGAGGTCTCTTCCMACCCAACACACTATGTGATTCCATGACCTAGAAAGCTCCATGAAGAACCCAGAGATATCTCTGCACAAGACAATATTGACACCTGATTTCCATGACCAAACCCATGCAAGCGAGACAAATATATGGAAGCACAGGGGAAAAACAAGTGAGGCCACTGAACCTGAATAACCTATTTCACAGGAAACAATGATGAGGGTTTCTCTTGCTTAAGCCAACAAACAAACACTAAGGGCTGTGAAACAATATGACCTGTTCAAATGCATCCAGGGAAAGCAGGAGTTCCAAGTGCCAAACAAGAAGATGGAGGGGATGTTTAAGGTCARTGACACTGCCACAGGAAAAGGCAGGAGAAATTCACTCTAAGTGCAGGGTGGGTGGAGACCAGAGTAAACACAGGAGAGCTTTAGTGACAGGACACAGCACTGTTCTGCAGCAATAAATAGCAAAGAAATAAATCAGGGTAAAGTACAGTCCAGCACTGACTATGAAAAATCCAGCATCAGTCAAAATAACCTGTAAGGTAAAAAAAACATTGTCTTTTTTTCCTGACTCCTGTGATTATGAATTTGATAAAAGAGAAGCTCAAATATTTAAACAAATCATTACACAAGTGCTCACCTTTGTACAGAGATGTTACTTCCCCTACAGCAAGCAGTACTTACATGAAAATGAGGGGGTTTAGTACTTGCTACTTGAGTATCCAACGACATTAAGATTTTATGTTGCAGCTCATCAACTCCTCCATATCTAAAAATTAGGACTTGAAAATAAACTAAGACTTTACCCAGTTTATAAAGTAAAAACTCTCCAGCTGCAAACTGGTTACCAAAACTGTATGTGATATTAAAAAGAGCCCAAAGCCAGCCTATCAAATCCCYAGTCTGCAATCAACAAGATGAAGTYTCCTAAGTAATTAAAACCCACCGTCTTTAGCAGAAGGTGATGAAGACATTTCCCAACTATACCTAATACCTTTTTAAAAATTCAGGAAATACCTTGAAAAACATCACTATAGCTTAGTGACCTTTTTTCCAGGCGGATCTCATTTTCTTGCTCAATATTATCCTGTGCATTATTTTTGTTAGAAGTGTGAGTTTGCGTGACCAACACRTTTGAAATACCGAGTACATTAATGCGAAGTGCCAGCTTTCACATAACAATTGGATCAATAAGGGTGAAGATGGAAGAATTCAGGTTCCCATATTTGACCAAGTTTCTTAAATAAGGCAAAATTCAAACGTGCCAATATTTGAGATCTGCGGCTGCCCCATCCCTGTAAGTGTTCAAGGTTGGAGGGGCTTGAAGCACCCTGGGCTTCAAGGCGGAAGGTGTCCCTGCCCATGGCAGCGGGTGGAACAATATGATCTTGAAGRTCCCTTCCAACCCAAACCATTCCATGATCTCTGTTCCAGACCTCGAAGGATTTTGTCCTTCAAAGAACACCCACATCACTCTGAGCACACAGTGAGTTGACACTTGACCAGCCCACAGCAAGAAAGAAGGTGGCTGAGGCTCCTCTGAATTGTGAGCTGCCTCAGCAGCTGCAGGGTCTCTGTGATTGCAATCACAGGGTGATTCTGGCTGATTTTATGACCACCAAGCTTCATCCACTGCTTCTCCAGCACCACAGCCTCATCACCACAGCCAGCCTGGCACCCAAGGCACTGCCTGTCAACCAAGTACACTGAGTGAAGGAAAAGAATGAGCTTCTTGTCCTGCATGGACCACCCACCTCAGGCAGCAACAGGAGAAAGGGAGTGGCCCTCGAGCTGTGCCTTTTGAGAACAAGACATTAAAGAGCCACTGAAGCATTTCCTCTGTCAACTCTTTCCAGGCTTGGTTTTTAGCTTTATCAGTCTTTTTCTACAACATCAGTATCTACACATTTAAAGTCAGACACCGCGTTAAACAGAGCCCTGTTAAGAAGTGAGTGTCTCGCTTTATTTCGCAGCACATTTTCAGATCCACTGGGCTGAGGCAACATCAGTAGATGCCTCACACCTTCTTCCTCTTATCCAGAAACATCAAACTCTGTCTGCTGCAGGATTACACCAAGGCTGGTTCAGGTGGGACAACTCCAAACAGAGCAAACTGCCACAGTGCTTGAGAAAAATAAAAAAAGGCACTTTTAAATAATTATACRTGTATTAGCAGCTCTTACCTGTATTTTTATGGGCCAGGTGAAATTGCTGACGTAAACGAAGAACGTGATGTTCGGGTTGTTGCGGAAATCAAATTTCTCATTGGAGAAACTGTCCTTGTATTCTTTTATATTGGTTCTGGAAACAACTGGAATTTCCTCCCCAGCCTGTGTGCCAGCTGTTGTAAGAAGYAGCAAGAAAAGATGTTACAATGTGTATTTAAGAAAACAAACAAAAGGGCAAACCAGCCTAAATTCTAATGTTAAAAAATTAACTATTCATTCAAAACCAATTATTTTAAGCTGCACTGCATTAGCAAAATCACTGTATGTCAAGATGTTGCATTGTTAAAAATCAAATTTGCATCTTTAATGTTTCCAAAATACACTATTAGTGTTGAAAACATAGGTTTTTTAAACATTTTACCTCCCCCCTCAGGCTGACAATTTAAGAACACTATGTAAAAAGTACATAGGTTAAAACCCCCCACATTTTCCCAGTTAAATTTGTATTTGTCAGTTAAATTGCTAACTGAAAGAAGCTCCCAATTTACTTAGATCATCCTCAATTTACCTGCAAAACTTGTGGACCAAGTAATATTGAGGTTGAAGTTTTTAGATGCATTGATGAACATGTCCAGGTCTCTGTTTTGCTAAAGGAAGAGAACAAAGAAGACACCCCATTTTTAGGACAAGCAATTTACTGTACTGTTTCCTAGGAAATCTTCACTACAAAAAATTACCTCGAAATTTGTTACTTACATAAAGAAAATATATAAAGCTAAAAACTACTATATTTTCTGAAAGAAGTATTCTCCTCCCCAAGGAAAACATAACAAAGAATAAAAAAAGTCATGTGCATAGAATATCACAGGAAGAACTGAGACACAAAATATGGGGGTGAAAACAAGTAAAACATCTCTACTCTGGAGACAGGGTGAGAGAGATGGGATTGTTCAGCCTGCAGAAGAGAAGTGCCTAAAGGGGCTCCAAGAGAGCTAGAGAAGGACTTTGGACAAGGAATGGAGGGACAGGACAAGGGAGAATGGCTTCCCACTGACAGAGGGCAGGGTTAGATTGGATATTGGGAAGGAATTGTTCCCTGTGAGGGTGGGGAGGCCCTGGCACAGGTTGCCCAGAGAAGCTGTGGCTGCCTCATCCCTGGAAGTGTCCAAGGCCAGATTAGASGGGGCTTGGAGCAGCCTGGGATAGTGGAAGGTGTCTCTGCTTTGGAGCAGGATGATCTTTAAGGTCCCTTCCAACCCAAAYTGTTTTATGATTTTAAAAAACTGGAATGGCTCAGAGGTTGTTCAAACAACTGGAAAGAATCAACTATGGTTCCTTATGAAACTTTACTGTGATGATTTGGGACTGCACAGCCAAGCCAAGGTCAAAAAGCTCTGGTTGCTCCATGGAACTGGACACATCTCCCACACCATGAGACTACACCTGGAGACTCGCAGAACTGTACCAATTCATCGCCTCCAGGGCCAAGAGAAGACAAAGAAACACCCCAAGGACGAAGCTGAAAGGAAAAATAGAAAATGTACCTCTTCGGGTGTTGCTACAAAGTTGATTGCTGTGTAATACCGATCGTCCTCCTGGGAAAGGCTGAAGGTGAACTGATAGTCGATGAGGAGAGTATCTGTAAGGAATGCAGAGAGACAGTTATCCCATCTCCTGGAATAAAATAATTTCTGGAAAGGAAGGCATGARGTCACTGAAGGGCTTCTTGGACAACTAGGACATGATACTGTCGTGACAGTGCTAAAAATTACTCCAGCCTACATATGATCCCACATAAGGGACAAAAACTCCGGGAGTTCAGCCTAGAGGGGGAAGAGAGGTGGCTTACATTTGCCAGGCAACAGCCTCCAGCCTTGATCTAAATCAATATTCCTATACACTGTAAAAAACATGCCAAAAGATTTACTTTTCCAGCCTGCAATACCTCTACAATCTAAGGGATTAGTAGAAAAATTCCAATAGATGTGTAATTCCCACTTGGAAGGAGACAATGGTGCCCCCATCACAAGTTTCTGTACATTAGTGGATTTTCCTGGGAGAATTTCTGCAGAAACCCATCTGGGTTGTTGAGGGACCCAGTTGCCATCCTGCTCCAGGACACATCCCACCCATGCATTCCAGGAGCAGCCTTCGGTCTGTCTGTCCATCCTCCCACGCTCCCGTGTGCCTGGGCTGGGTACAACTGACCGCCAGTTGTGGGGATGCACTCACCAATCTCAGTATCCTTTTATTAAAACACGCTATTATGACTCACGCATATTCCTGAGGCCGTGCAGACATGTTTCAAGCAATAATAAACAGGAATTTATACACCAGGTGCTATTTTTCTCTTACTGCCTCCTGGCAACCACTCGTTGAACAGACACAAACCAGACAAACTGCTGATGTCTATCCACAATGAAGCACCAAGAAATTTTCAAGGAATGAAACTAATCAAGACTGGATCTGGACAGCACAAGGTTCTTCCTGTAAGAGTTGGAAAGTTTTGCCTTTCCCCACTTTTTGCCCATTTAACCATCTCTGCCACTTCAGCAAGGAATTTGGTCATTCTTGCACAGAGATTGTCATGAGAAGCCACCAGGGCCCTTGTTTGGCCACACAAGCAGAATTCAAATTAGCCAAAACCAGCCAGTTGATCATTTGTGTGTTGGACAAAACCACTATTTGAGACTTTATGTAATTTAAGATTCCATCTCTCCACGCCTGCCAGGCTGCTGATTGCTAATATTCGCAAATAGAAGCTGGAAAGTTTCCATTAGGTAATCTGAATCTTGGCAAAGGATCTTCTGGAATTGCATGGGAATCCAACTGCTCATTTCAGAGGAAACATGGCAATTCTGAAATCCACTCTAACAYGGACCAGAATTTAAAATAAAGAGTGTTCTGCATTTATAAAAATTCTAAAGACATTCTTTGGGTTTTACCTATCAGGAATACACTTCAGAGTGCTCTCCAAAAGACCAGATTTCATCTCAGTCATGTGAAAAACATTCAAAACTTTGTTTAAAAGATCCAATCATCACACAGACCTTATCCAAAAAAGCATTTTCATTCTCTTTTAACAATACATTTAAGAAAAGTGAAGGTTTTTAGATCTATTTTTTAGTCCTTCTCTTAATTCTCCATAGTTTAAACACATGCTGAGGCAACTAAAACAAGTTTTAAATCAGGTATTTTAAACTTCGAGCACATTTTTATCTCCAAATAAAATCCCAAGGGTACTCACAATAACACGTTCCTTTAAGTGGATTTCCCTGATATCTGTTTTCAACTTCACACCTAAAAAGAATACATATTTTTTAATAAATGGATTTTTTYTGCAGTTCTATTTATTCCCAGACACTAAATATCAGAAAACACAACCTGGGCTGATAACAGCACACGATTAAAGACAAATATCTGRTTTATACTGGGTTGATAAAGAAATTACACATTCCCTGCCAGTCCAACTCGCATGCAGTAAAAATGAAATATAGAATTCCAGACATTAACCTTTGCATCCACTTGGAAGGTATTTATTAGCTCTTCACAATGCATGGAACTGGATTAGCTCAGTCATTTATGGCTATTCCAGGTTCTATCCTACAAACGTTTACTCATGTGAGCAATGCTTTAAAAATAAACCTGGCAATGAAATTATTTGGAATTAAATTATTTCCACTAACATTACACTAAAAGCATTTCTGCTATGTTACAGAGAAACCTCCAGCAAATTTGTTGCTCTGAAACYGCTCCATTAAACAGCTTGAATGTCAAAGGCTGATTTCAGATATATTTACACTCCCCCAGTACAACATCAGAGAGCACAGACAGTAAAATCTACCAATCAAGAAGAAACTATTGAGGGATAAAGCAAAGTGGGGCGAGTCCAGAGGAGGCCACAGAGATGCTCCCAGGGCTGGAGCCCCTCTGCTCTGGAGCCAGGCTGGGAGAGCTGGGGGTGTTCACCTGGAGAAGAGAAGGCTCCAGGGAGACCTCAGAGCCCCTGCCAGTACCTAAAGGGGCTCCAGGAGAGCTGGAGAAGGACTTGGGACAAGGGCCTGGAGGGATAGGACAAGGGGGAATGGCTTCCCACTGAGTGAGGGCACAGTTAGATGGGATATCGGGAAGAAATTCCTGGCTGTGAGGGTGCGGAGGCCCTGGCACAGGTTGTCCTTGGATCCCTGGAAGTGTCCAAGGCCAGGCTGGATGGGGCTTGGAGCAGCCTGGGATAGTGGAAGGTGTCCCTGCCCATGGCAGGGGGTGGAATGGGATGAATCTTGAGGTCCCTTCCAACACAAAGCGTTCTGTGATAGTACGTATAGTCTGGGGGGTGGGATTTTTTCATCCATCCCTTCTGCATGACATTCCCAGTTGAAATGTTTTTAAAAATGGAATTCTTCAGGAAATCATTCTGTTCATGATATTCCCCAGGGGAAGCACGGCTGGCTGCACGCTGAGTTTAGTCAGTCAACTGTCAGGAGGAAGAAATGAGCAGAGACATTATAAACACAACCATTAAAAAATGGGGGGGGTTTCCAAGATGGTACCTGCACAACTTTTTGATTTCAAATAACATAGGGAAACGAACTCACAGTTGACACTCRTCTCCTTTGATTCCCTTGGTTGTGCAGAAACATTTCCCTGTGTTTGTGTTGCAGACGGACGCATGGCCATTGCACTTGCAAGCTGTTGAGCAGAGGGGGGAGAAGATGCAACGTTGAATGAAGAAGAGAAACAGATTCGACAGCAATTAAGTCCTTTAGTTGCCAAACTGAGATACATCAACAATTAACGTGCACATGAAAACCCATTTGGTGCTCTTTGCTTTCCTTGTGCAACAGAAGGCAGTCAAAAATAGAACCGTGCGTCAAAACAGAGCGAGCGCAGGCTCCAGGACTGATGTTTTGTATGAAATCATCATCAGACTGTGCTTTTTTGCCTCAAAAATTTATTTAACTTCCTCTCCTAATGTTAGACAGCAGTGGGGATGTCATAACTAGGAAGGAAAGGACAATATTTGGGATAATTTTGGGCTTGCTAACACATTTCAGCCAAACTCAAAACTCTTGAGAGAAGAGTTTGGAAAATAAAACAAAGTTTGTAGGGCTTTAAGGGCTTTTTCTAGAAACAAATAAATAGGCCTTAGGGAAAATAATATCACATTAGTCCTATTGAGGAAATAATGCCATTATCAACAATGTCAGCAGAAAACATCTGCTGCTAAGAAGATGATGTCCATGCTGGAACTAGTTTGGGGTGCATTCCCCAATACACTGTAGCATAACTTTGAGCTGAACACCACTGAGTCGTGGCTGAAGCAAACCAGCACAGCCCTGGACTACCTCAGGTTTGGGGCATGCCCAAAACAGACCAGTTCATACACCTGCATCTGCTCAAGATCCAACCCACAGTACCTTGGTGGGGACATATGGGAGATTTGCTTCACAAAAAGCTCCTGATTCAAACTAAATGCTCATGTTGACACACTTTGAGACCTTTATTTATAAAGATGTAAGGGAGAAACATACAAAAAATCCCAAAACCAAATCAACAAATAAGAAAAAAACCTACACAACCAGTTGACTTTGGTATCTTGTTCACTATCACCGGAAGAATGGATTTAACAACTTTTCCTAGCACATGTAGGTGCCCTTTAGGAGTTGTTCTGCCAATGAAGATCCATTCATCTGGAGTTGGGCATAGAAGAATGTACAATATAGGGAAAAAAGTACACAAAGASAAGATCCCTTGTTTATGGTCCCTGAGCTTGCTAGGAACAAGAGGTTTTAAAGGCTGGAGCCTCCACGTTAAGAAGACATATTCCTTCTCATTAAGCAGTGCTGCCACTCAATGTACCAGCAGACCCTTAGGCATGGAGTCCCCATCCTGAATATCCCTGCCAGCCATGGACCTTATTTTAGGAATCCTTTTGATATCTTCTTTCTGTTGGCATATAATGGAAGCTACACTGTATCAGGGATACTTAATTGTGCTTCTCAGATGTGGATGAGTGGTTTCCTAGCAGCAACACGGAGCAAAATAGCAAGAAGCAAAAAGGCCTATTGTGGGAACAAGGAGACTGAATGAAAATTCAACAAAATAATTGTATTCGGTGAAGGAAACACACTTTTCATTAGTGCCACTTAAAGAAAAATAAGTCTTAGTACCATTGAGAATGTCTTGTACTTCTTTGCTTATGCTTTGCAAGGGAAGCAAATTGAAGTTGGATCAATATTCAACATGAACACACGTGAACTGTCTCCTAGTTTTTCAACTTCAGGTTGTCTAGAGGAACATTGCAGCATCTTGAGCAATAATTTTTCCTCCCTCTGCTCTTTAGCCACATGCATATCAAGAAGACTGAACACTCAAATATCTCTCTTTAAAACAACAGAATATATCCATTTATCCATTTTTGTACAAGCCCATAACTGGAGATCATTCACTAAAGAACTGGAATATGCACAAAAAGAAATTTTCTCATGGCTTTTCAGAGAACTTTAAACTTTGGAAACAAACTATTGATAAAATGTACTCGACAACCTCRCTGGAGCCTACAAACGATGATTTCCCACTGGAGTCGGATGCTAGAGCAGAAACCCAAAAGTATGGGAAATGGCTTTTTGACTGTGAATCGTGGTAACAGCCTGATGATGAACCTCCTTCCACCTTCTCCACAAACYGCAGATCACAGACTCATTCAGAGATGGTCATGGAGATTTGTTACTCCTCTTCCTGCATTTGTGACGGTCCAGCTTCCCGATGGCAATGCCATCACCCCCCTGCCCAACACTATTCTTCCATGCCATGTGCTTCAGCTATCTTCCAGGGTCTCTGCGAGCCCTGAGAAACAGGCAAACAGGCAGGCCCATGGCACCAGCAACTCATGGGCCACCAGGACAGGCTCCATGGCTGTGTTCAGAAGCGATGCTGCAGCTGCAATCTGATTTCAGGCATAATAGCGCCTTCCCTTTGCTTGCAAATAACTTCCTTATCTCCCACCAGCATATTTTCATGGGAAACTTTAATCAGAAAATTCAGAAAAGTCCTGAATGCAGAGAAAGCACCTTGCAGCTATTTTTACATTTGATGTGATGCATTTCCTGCCCTTCCTGATTAACACTCCTCTACTTGGACACTTCCTAAAAGCAACCTCTGAGGAGTGATTTACCTGCCATTTAGCTTTTATCTGCCCAGCTCTGCCGACACTGGGGTGTATGATGGGATTCTTCCAGGGAAATAACTGCAGTTTGACAAAATTTTTTCAACGCAAGTGATATAACCTTGTGTTGAGACTTCTTACAGGGATATGTAGGGGTGGCATTGAACTAAAAGAGGGTATGGTTAGATGGGATATGGGGAAGAAATTCTTCCCTGTGAGGGTGGGGAGGCCCTGGCACAGGTTCTCCAGAGAAGCTGTGGCTGCCCCTGGATTCCTGGAAGTGTTCAAGGCCAGGCTGGACAGGGCTTGGAGCAGCCTGGGATAGTGGAAGGTGTCTCTGTCCATGGCAGGGGGTGGAACAGGATGGTCTGTTAGAACCTTTCCAACCCAACCCATTCCATGATCCCATGACTCACACTAGGCAGTAAGTGTGYAAACACACAGATGTTCGTGCGTCAGGCTGGAGTGTACAACAACCATCTCCAGCATGGCTAAGACTGTGGGCTCTAAAAACAGAGCAGCACAAAATATTGCTTACAAATGCACAAGAAGAGCGAAATCAGCACACTAGTAATGGGAAAGGATGGAGGAACCACAGCTCAGAGAAGGGAGAAAACAGGGGCTGGCTCTGCTGCCCATCAGCCAATCCTTATCTGAAAAATTCCCCTCTGGAAAGGTTTTCACTGAGCGAAAATGACTAATGGGCAGCAGTCAGCCTGGCTGCATCAGATAGGGTGATTTGGTCTTGTTTTCCCTCTTCCGATCCACCTCAATCTTTCTGCTCAGCCTCCTGCTTCCCTCATTCTTTTGCCTTCCCAGTAAATAGTGTTAAATCACAGCAAATTAAAAACCTGGGCCCAAAGCACTGGAGAGCAAAGCACTTTTGACATGAGCTACTGGTTCCATCAGATAAGGAATGAATACTGTTCCACAATCTCTCAACACATTTTCTAATTTCTTTTTCAGGCATCTGGATGATTTCAGTCTGCCATTCATTATCTCAACAACCAACTATTTTGGGACAATCCTTATGCACAAGAGTCCAAAGGGACTTACTCTCCATTTCCACATGCACAGAAAAGCGACACCTATCAACAGGCACATTGTGATCCAATGATTAAACCTGAGAGCTCAGGGGAATCCTGTATTTTCTCTGACAACTCAGCCTCATTTTATTCATTCCTGCACTTCAAAGTATCTTCATCCGAAATGAGTTTATGAGTATCAGCAGTATTTAATCTGGCAGATAATGCTGTGAAATCAAGTGTCAGAGATGCACCTTTTCCTTTGTACCCATGTTGCTGTGCTGTGTGTTGGAATTCCACATCCCTTTTCTCTAAGGGAGGCAGCCGTATCTCTCTGAGTTTTTCACCCCCTTCCTCGAATCTGTCCATTGGGAAGTTCTCCATAGCCTCAAATATCACCACCTTCCTCCTGCTTGAGGAAATAGGACTCCATGCTCCAGCTACTGACTCTCATCTTCATCCAAAAGGTCGGCACTACGTCCAATAAGCATACTAAATGAATATTCAAGTATTTCCTACTGGATTGTTTCCACACTAGCAAGAAGCAACAAAAAGTCTTCAATGTCTGCTCATTAATCACCTTCACTTCTTTCTTCCAGGATGGCTACAAACCACCCACACTCATTTCACAGAAGTACTGACACTACTCTGACACTGAGCAATGTTATTTCTATTCTACCTTTTCCATCACTGTACCTAATAGTCTCATTCCACCTCACTATACTCCATTAACATAACCCACAACTGTTTAACATCTGTTGGTGACAGGTGCAGTGGGATTGAGGCACACACAGGAAGTTTGCTGGTGACAACAAACTGTCTGGTGAGGTCAGCATGCCGGAGGGAAGCGGGGGCATCCAGAGGGACCTGGATGGTGTCCAATAGTACTTGGACGGCATCCAGAGGGACCTGGGCAGACTGGAGAGATGGGACTGTGTGAACCTCACGAAGTTCGCCAACCTGATCTCCTTTTATGACCAGGTGACCTGCCCGGTGGATGCAGGAAAGGCTGTGGATGTGTCTACCTGGACTTCAGCAAGGCCTTTGACACTGTGTCTCACAGCACACTCTTGGAAAAGCTGCAGCCCACGGCTTGGACAGSTGCACCCTTTGCTGGGTTAAGAACTGGCTGGAGGCCGGGCCCAGAGAGTGGTGGGGATTGTGCCACATCCAGTTGGTGTCCAGTCACCAGTGGTGTCCCCCAGGGATCAGTGTTGGGGCCAGTCCTGTTCAGTATCTTCACCGACGATCTGGATGCGGGGATTGAGCCCTCGTCAGCATATTTGCAGATGACACCAAGATGGGAGCGTGTGTCGATCTGCCGGAGGGTAGGAGGGCTCTGCAAAGGGACCTGGAGAGCATGGATCCATGGGCCAAGTCCAAAAATATGAGGTTTAACAAGGCCAAGTGCCAGGTCCTGCACTTTGGCTGCAACAACCCCCTGCAGCACTACAGGCTGGGGACAGAGTGGCTGGACAGTGGCCAGGCAGAAAGGGACCAGGGGGTATTGATGGACAGCAGGCTGGACATGAGCCAGCAGCGTGCCCACGTGGCCAAGAAGGCCAGTGGCATCTGGCCTGGATCATGAATATATGGCCAGCAGGACCAGGGAAGTGATTCTTCCCCTGCACTTGGCACTGGTGAGGCCACAGCTCAAGTGCTGTGTCCAGCTCTGGGCCCCCCAATTCAGGAAGGATGTTGAGATGCTGGAGCATATCCAGACAAGGGCAACAGGGCTGGTGAAGGGTTGGGAACACAAGTGCTGTGAGGAGCAGCTGAGGAAGCTGGSGTTGTTCAGCCTGGAGAAGAGGAGGCTCAGGGGAGACCTCATCACTCTCTGCAACTCCCTGAAAGGAGGGGGCAGTCAGGTGGGGGTCGGGCTCTTCTCCCAGGCATCCACTGATAGGACAAGAGGACACAGCCTTAAGCTGCGCCAGGGGAAGTTTAGGCTGGACATTAGGAAAAAATTGTTCACAGAAAGAGTGAYTGGGCATTGGAATGGGCTGCCCAGGAAAGTGGTGGAGTCACAGTCCCTGGAGGTGTTTAAAGAAAGACTGGACGTGGAATTCAGTGCCGTGGTTGAATTGATAAGGTGGTGTTACGTCATAGGCTGGACTTGATGATCTCAAAGGTCTTTTCCAACCTMGTTCATTCTGTGATTTTGTGAAGTTCAACAAGGCCAAGTGCAAGGTCCCGCACCTGGCTTCAAGCAATCCAGAGCACAAACACAGGGTTGGTGGGGAATGGCTGGAGAGTAGCCCTGGGGAGAAGGACTTGGAGGTGCTTGTGGGTGGGACCTAGATGTGACCCAGCCCAGAACCCCCATGCCCTGGGCTGATCCCCCAGCGTGGACAGCAGGGGAGGGGAGGGGGGAATTCTGCCCCTCTACCTTGCTCAGGTGAGACCCCACCCGCAGAGCTGCCCCAGCCCTGGGGCCAACAGCACAAGGACGTGGAGCTGCTGGAGAGAGGCCAGAGGAGGCCATGGAGCTGCTCCCAGGGCTGGAGCCCCTCTGCTCTGGAGCCAGGCTGGGAGAGTTGGGGGTGTTCACCTGGAGAAGAGAAGGCTCCAGGGAGACCTCAGAGTCTTCCCAGTGCCTAAAGAGGCTCCAAGAGAGCTGGAGAAGGACTTGGGACAAGGGCCTGGAGGGACAGGACAAGGGGGAATGGCTTCCCACTGCCAGAGAGCAGGGATAGATGGGATATTGGGAAGGAATTGTTCCCTGTGAGGGTGAGGAGGCCCTGGCACAGGTTKCCCAGAGAAGCTGTGGCTGCCCCTGGATCCCTGGAAGTGTCCAAGGCCGGGTTGGTCGGGGCTTGGAGCAAGCTAGGATAGTGGAAGGTGTCCCTGCCCTCGATAGGGGTTTGGAATGAGATGAGTTTTAAAACTCATGGTCCCTTCCAACTCAAATCATTCCATGATTCTGTGATTAAACCTCTTAGGAGCAAGAAGCACCTTCTCTCACATCTGCACCTCTCACAGCTGGATTCTGGTTTACAATTGGTCTCCCCATGCCACAACACTGAAAAATTCACAGCCATTCAAAACCATGTCAGAAGGTTGCAGGGCAGAACTCCAATCTTCCATGTTCATTTCTCAATATTAACTGCAGTGGTCTTTCAAGAAGACTTTTTTCCCAGTTTGTTAACTGGATCTTGCACAGCCGAAAACAGTTCTTTGTGCCAGAGTCCCAAAGCAGTTTACAAACCTGAAATGCAATTTTAACAGGGTTCTCCTAATCCTCAAGTGAAATCCAGCCAAGTCCTCAGTGAAACATGGCAAGCTTTTATGGAGCAGACAATTTTAACTCTAAACACACAACACATTAACCAAATTGAATAGAAGGTGCAACTTAGGTAAGCAGAAATTTGTTCAAGATACTGGGATCAACACTGTTTCTTTTAAAAACAGTATCATCAAACACTAAAATACAGACTTTTTCACTGTGGTCATTTCAAGTTTACTAAGAAGGGTATAAAATCAACTTTATGTGCAATGAAAGAGATTTCACTCAGCAGTTTGAGAGTGATTTGAAGAAACAATGATTGAGCCTCACTTGCAGGAAAGAAAGCATGAATTATCAGGATATAATTTGTGTTAAGATAGCAGAGGAATGAGCAAAGAGTGAAAAACATGGAAGAGCTCAGTGCAGGAAGCTCTGAGGCAGCACTTACGCTGACACGTGCCCCCGTTGGTGGGATCCCCATAGTAGCCCGAGATACAYGTCTCRCAGTGTTTGCCCGTTGTCAGGTTTTCACACTTCTCACAAATGCTCTCATTTACACACTTGCTGTGCCCATTACACTGACAGGCTGAAGGAAACAGGAAAATTATGAGTATTGGTGCTCAAATATAGTCCACAGAGACCCTCAGGAGTCTGGGCGGTGCAGAGGATGAACGAAACCATTTCATGCACCTTCCAGAGAGGTTCTTGTCTCTTGCTGGCATATATGAACCCGAAGACAGGTGTGTATTAAAAAACTGAAATCTAAAGCAACCCACAGACAACTGAACTGCAAAACATTATGTGCACATTGGACTGGAAGCTGCTGGTACGATGGATTTACAAGAAATAGGGAGGGGAGTGTTTGTTTTCTGTCAAAAACATTAGTTAAAAATCGTCCTAAGCATTATTAGTACTTAAAACAACCTTCAAACAAAGACCTGCCTTTCTTTTAAACAGCCTTAAAATGAATAAACAAAAGTTAAAATCTCAGTAAAGGTTTGTAGGGAAAGGAAGAATTTCTCTCAAGTAATGAATAGTTTAGTCTTCATGCAGTAAACCTGTGCAGTTAACCTGCACAGCTCCTTCCATCTCAAAGTGTGTAATTCCTGTTTACATTCCATGCTCTTTTCCTCCCTCCATTAACAGGACGGAACACAGACATCACTAGAGTCTTAAACACTCTCGCCCCTTGCATTTAATCGAAATGTTGGATGATTAAATGCTGCTCATTTACCTGGACACTGAATAAAGGACCAGTTATAGCTGTTCTCCACAGGACACATGCTGACATTAAGGACAGGCTCCAAGCTGTGTTTCCCTGGCGTGGATGGGGCTGGCATCTTGACGGGACCCCGGTAAGAGCCTTCGATGCACTTCCCCTTCCCGGTGTTACTCGGGTCCGTGCACCATCCACAGCCGGGCTGCTCCAAGCACTGAGCACATGTGCAGTAGCCTGAGCAGTTCTCAGCTATAAAAAAACCAAGCCAAAACAGGAAATTGTGGAATAAATCACTGTCTCAAACACAGGCGACAACAAATGCAGAAACCCTTGTGTTTTTATCTCACCAAAATATTTATCTTGCCAAATCTGGAAATATTTATTCTGATATGCACAGTACCATATTCATTCCTATCAGCGTATTTATTCCAGAATCTAAGATAGCTATTAACAAAGGTTCCATTAATCAATGAG
The DNA here is from genome assembly GCA_018881555.1 of Amblyornis subalaris. Lineage (NCBI taxonomy): Eukaryota > Metazoa > Chordata > Aves > Passeriformes > Ptilonorhynchidae > Amblyornis > Amblyornis subalaris. Next base: position 114,016 of record JACAXG010000201.1, on the reverse strand, counting down.
TTATGAAACAGCACAACACACACCGAGGTTTTTCGAACCATTACACACCACCCTCTAAAACCAGAGGTTAATGTTCCCTCTACAAAACATCTCCAATTGATTTATAACAGAGCGGATGACAAAATGAGCCATCTGGAAGCAAAGGCTGAAAACCAGCCTGTTTAGTCACTTTGAGCCTCTTTCTACCACATCTTTCAGTATCACATGCTATTATTTCAAGTACTTATCCGAGTGAAAAGGCACAGAATACAAATAAGAGAATAAAATTCCACCCTTTAGCCCCTCCTTTCTCTAATGGCATTGGATTTCAGGGGTGACAAACTCATTACATACAGAAAACTTTTTCTATTCCTTTCCCCAGACCATATTGAAAAATATTTTCTGGATTCTTGGTGTTGCAAGACGAGCAGACTTTCTATTTTAATGTTTAAATTGACAATGTTTGCCTTTAAAAAGAAAAAAAAGGGAGTTGAAAAACATTGTTTTCCATTATTTTAGCTTACTCATCTCCTGCCTGATGCTTCCTCCAACTTTTGACCTCTGGCAATATGGGAAGTTCACACTCTCATGTTCCTTAAATTCATTTTCTTCATCTCTCATTTTGCAACACTTTGAGCTACTTGTGATGCCCCTGCTTACACTCAGCTCCTAAAGAATTCGACATAAATAAAATAATTTCTAAATCTTCAGTTGTTTTAAGTTTTTAGGGTCTTTTAGTCCAGTTTGAAAAGAAAACACAGTATTCCAAACCCCCACGAAGCTTTTGCAGTTTGCTCACATCTACCTAAAAGGGGCAAAAAAGTAAATCATTTATTTAAAATGAGTTAGAAATTCCTACTACAGGCTGTAAGTAGACAACACTTCAGAATAAAACACTTGTGTAAACCTTAATTTGGATTTGATAAAGATAATCAGGGAATCACAGAACCGTTTGGGTTGGAAGGGACCTTAGAGACTGTGTCATTCCACCCCCTGCCATGGGCCAGGAACTTTCCACTAGACCAGGTTGCTCCAAGTCCCATCCAGCCCAGCCTTGATCCTTTCATCCAGGAGATTTTCAGCACAACCCATGTGGGGCTTGATGACTTTTACTACCAAAACACAAGCAGCCAGCCCGGCCCAGGAGCCAGGAGCGCTCACTTACGTGGACAGCTGCTCATGGTGTACCACTCCATGCACTGTCCGTAGGGGAACGAGGCCACGTAGGCGTTGGAGTCCACGCACTGCTTCATGTTGCTGCACCACATGCACTCGGAGCTGCCGCTCGTGCACTCCCCGCACACGGAGCGCAGCGCGCAGGGCGTGCGGCACTGCTTGGCGCTGTGGTTGGCTGCGGGGGAGGACAGCAATCAGTTCATTTCCAGAAATAAGCATGGAACGGCTTCTGTTGGGATGGACCATAAGGACCATCTCATTCCACCCCCTGCCATGGGCAGAGACACCTTCCACTATCCCAGCGTGCTCCAAGCTCCACCCCCTGCCATGGGCAGAGACACCTTCCACTATCCCAGCGTGCTCCAAGCTCCACCCAACCTGGCCTTGGACACTTCCAGGGATGGGGCAGCCACAGCTTCTCTGGGAAATGGTGTTATGAGTATGGCCTTTATTTCTCTGCCGGTCTGTTATGTATTCCTTAGTTACCCTCCCCAGCAAAGTGTAGGGAAGAACCCCCACATTCTACATGAGCACACTGGGATGTGTTTTAAGTGATTTGATCAGTTCCAGACATCAAATGAGCACTGAAAGCAGAACTAACTCAGCACTTTGTAGTGTRAGCCAATGCTTTATCAGCTGCTTCAAGTGACTGTTCTCAGACCATAAAAACCAAGTTAAAGCTTAAAGACAAGTGCTGCACATGAAAACAGACAGAATTTTGAGTTCAGGTTCCACATTCAGAATCTGAATCCTGCACTTCCACAAAGAAGGATTTCAACTGCTGTAGTGTACTTAAAATTTTTATTTAATCAACCAACTTTCTTAATACTTATAAAGGCACTAACTGGTATTCAGAAATAATCAGCTACAATAGAGAGTTAACAGACCAAGCCATCTGAAAACACATGCAGTTTCAACAAAGCTGGAAGACTTTTCCCAAAAGCAAATAACTTCTTTTTTTCAAAGTTCTCATATCTCCAAAGTGTCTTGGCCAATTAATTTCAAACTTTGATAAAATCCTCCTCTGGCTACAGAGCTGGGAAGGGGAAAAAGGGGAATTCAATTGGAAAGCAGCTTTTATTTTTTTACTTAAACAGGAGATTGCTCCATACCATAATTAACCTAAACATCACATCAAGGTATGCAATTGAGAGAAAAATTATTAAAATAATGTACTTCAAATATTTTACAGTTAACAACGTAAATGTTGAGCTATTTTTAAAATTTCCAGTTCCTGCATGAAACACATACACAAGACACTGGTTCTGAACTACTTTTCTTTGGCAAAGTCACAATGCAGCTGGTTTGAAATGCAATAGATTGCTCTCTAGGAAGTATACAWCACCCAGCCAGCTGTTGTTACCTGGCCTTTCGCAGACACTGCCATTGACCTCGTTGATACACGTTCCTGCCTTCAGTCCCTGTTGGGAAGGCTCAGCTAAATATCCACAAAATCCAGCATCACTTGGTTCATTGGGAAGCCACTGGACAAGGGTGTTGGTGAAGGGAGACATGTCTTCCCAGCACCAATATGACACATTGATTTTCCTCAGTCCAACCCATGGAGTCAAAGTTTTGGGCTAGAAATAAAGGAACAGGTCAAATCTAAATTAGTGTTGCTGGCCACAAATTTCTTAACATAGAAGATCCTATAATACAACTATTTCTGGCAATTTATTTTTTGGCACACTTTTCTTTTSGGGAGGAGCATTTGCGCTCTCTTGGTATAATATGTTGTTTTACTTCTAAAATATATAAACATCACCTACTTCAAACTGATTTTATGTACTTTTATACCTTAGAGCTGCAGCTTTCAACAGCAACAGGGTTACAAAGCACATCATGCTAACACCAACATGTTTTCTTGTTATTACTAAACACCTACGCACTGTTTACTTAAAAAAGGAGTAGCTGCAAAGCAGAGCCTCCCCCAGCACAACCACCAGTGCTCCAAGCCCTGTCCAGTCCACACTGTGTCCTTGCACACTTCCAGGGATCCAGGGGCAGCCACAGCTTCTCTGAGAAACCTGTGCCAGGGCCTCCCCACCCTCACAGAATTCCTTCCCAGTATCCCGTCTAACCCTGCCCTCTGGCAGTGGGAAGCCATTCCCMCTTGTCCTGTCCCTCCATCCCTTGTCCCAAGTCCCTCTCCAGCTCTCTTAYATCCCCTTTAGGCACTGGCATGGGCTCTGAGGTCTCCCTGGAGCCTTCTSTTCTCCAGGGGAACATWCCCAGCTCTCCCAGCCTGGCTCCAGAGGGGCTCCAGCCCTGGGAGCAGCTCCGTGGCCTCCTCTGGACTCTCTCCATCAGCTCCACATCCTTGTGCTGTTGGACCCCAGAGTTGGAGGCAGCTCTGCAGGTGGGGTCTCACCTGAGCAGGGCAGAGGGGCAGAATCCCCCCATCCCCTGCTGCCCACACTCTAGCATCAGATCAGGATACAGTTTCCCACCTTACAAGCATTCTGTACTACTATCCATTAGAACAGGCTCATAGTTTCTTTAGACTCACTTTTCAAAGCACTCCGTAGGTGGAAAAATCTCCCTGTAAATTAACAATTCTTTTTTACACAGTGTAAGGATTTAAACACTATTAGGGAAGGGTTACCATGTGTCTTTAGGAATTTACCCTACATTTAACTACTAGAATATCCAGAAACATCTGGAGCTGTTGGAACCATGTATTTTTACACTATTCCAGGCTTGGCTTCCTCTTTTTACAAAAGATTTAATGAACAATCTTGCTTAAATTGCACCTTACCTTTCCTTGGCTAAACTGACTCCCCTCTAAATCACTGCAATTGTTGAAATTCCACTTTAAAATTACGAAGGGAATCAAAGCAGGGAATGTTCTTGTTTTAACAAGGGAATATTTCTCTTATGTACTGAAGCATGTTCGCTGAAAAAAGGCAATCCTATTGCCTCCAGCTTCATTTTTCCTAGATAAATGCTTCCCACAGTGGCCTCTGGGACCCAGGAGTTGTTATTCTGATGTGCCATCAAGCCACAGCAGCTTTCCAGCCTAACCCAGGATTTTAGAAAAGATGCACAGCACCATTCTTTGTCAGGGCTGTAACACCACCTACACAACCTGCCCTGAACACCTCCCTGCTTCTCTCAGGGACTGGAAAAAAAATGTATTTATTTCATTGATGCATGAAGAGGGAAGAATTCCAATTCACTTCTCCCTGGCCCTGACAGAAAAGCACCTGCCACTAAATCACACGTAAATAACTCCAAATAAGCCAAGCAGCTCTGTGGAATGAGAAGGCGACATTTTAAACAGCTGCTTTTCTGAGTGAAGTAAATAACTTCCAATACTTTACATTAAACACCTCCCATGCCCCAAAGGGACCTTTATTTATAAAATATTGTGCACAAGTCACCAGAAGGCTCCTACTGCAGTCCTGTATTCCACCAGGGAAACGTGGGTGTGATTCCAGTACAGAAAGTGATATCTCTGAGGCACCGTGTATGCTTATATTTATCTTTCCCATTTACATTCTCTACAATTTCAGCTCAGAAGCACCCAGAGGGTACATTGAATTCCAAAAGAAAATCAGTTGGTATTGGTTAAGAAGCATTTGTATTGTGTACAGAGCACACAATAGCCCAGCAAGGACTTCTCCACAGTCACAGCTTCATTACACAAGGGACATACAAGAAAAGCACTCACTGAAGACTGCATCTTCTGCAGCTCCTTTAGAACAAATTCCACCTTTTTCTGGGTGGTGAGAGAAGCCACTAAAGCACCGTTGGACCTGCAGGACAGTTTGGCATGATCGTAGTTCTCCTTGGCATTGGTGATCTTCAGGCAGGAGTTGCCAACCAAATGCCAGTTTGTTCCGCAGATATTTTCTGGGGAAGAAGAGGGGGAAAGAAAGTAAACCCAGAGATGAAGGTGACCTTCCCAACAATCAAGCAGTGAAAGAATCATGAAAAAGCATGAGCTCAGGTGGGCAATGGCCAATGGCCCCTGGSCTGTGTCAGCTCTGGGGGGGCAGCAGGGCCAGGGCAGTGCCTGTCCCTGTGCTGGCACTGCTGGGGCACCTCCAGCGCTGGGGGCAGCCCTGGGACCCTCCTGAGAGAGAGACCTGGAGGGGCTGGAGCGAGTCCAGGGCAGGGAACGGAGCTGGGAAGGGGCTGGAGCACCAGGAGCAGCTGAGGGAGCTGGGAAAGGGGCTCAGCCTGGAGAAAAGGAGGCTCAGGGCGGATTTTCTGGCTCTGACAACCCCCTGACAAAAGGGGGCAGCCAGGGGGGTTGGGCTCTGCTCCCAGGGAACAGGGACAGGAGAGGGAACGGCCTCGAGCTGTGCCAGGGGAGGTTTAGGTTGGATAATAGGGAAAATTTCTTCCCTGAAAGTGTTGCCAAGCATTGGAAGGGGTTGCCTGGGTCAGTGGTAGAGTCTCCACCCCTGAAAGCGTTCAGAAAACAAGCAGACATGACCCTTAGTGCCGTGGCTTAGTCGGCATGGTGGGGTCCAGGCAAGGYTGAACTCGATGATGATCCTGGAGGTATTTTCCAGCCTTAATGATTCTATGGACCCTTCCACTAARTAACACCTACAGGCCCATCCTAAACTAGTATGACTTAGTGGTGTGCTCAGAAGTATTGCTGCATAATAATATTGGAGGATAATAAAAGCTGTTTAGGGGAGCTGAAGTCCGACATCAGCATTTAGTTATCTGCAGTACGTAATCAAAGGACATTACAATGTTGAATAGTAAAATTATTGTAGGAGAAAGAGGAAAAGAAACCAAACTAGTATTTTGTTGATGTCTTAAAGCCACTTAGTCATCCAAAGTTGTCAGGGGACCTTTTGGCAGGAAAGGGTTCTGTCCTAATCCTGTCCACAGCATCAATTTATCCCTGCTTCATCTTGAACACAATCCCACTACTGACGAACTCCTTACACTTTGTGATTAATTATTTCCCTTACAAAAAAAAAAMCCCTGATGGGCATTTCCAGTGCGAATTTAGACTTAACAGATGGAAAAGCGCTCAAGTGTCAACTTTTCAGATGAGCTTTTTACACATATGATCAAGTCACCCTCCTTTCTACATCAAATAAAACAGACCAAGCTCTTTATCTATCTCACTAAAAGATGTTTTTCTCACTCTCACTGCTCTTCTCCAAAGTCTCCTCAATCTTTAACTCTTGCAGACTAGCAAACACCAGACCTGGACATGTCCAGACCTATTAGTTCCTAGGGGAAGGCTTTCCATATCCATTAAAATGTCCTGTCTAATGGGTTTTCTCATCTTTCTCTATATTTTATTACCTGCAAATGTTAATCACTGAAGATCCTGTATTTCTCTCCCAGTCACTGGGATAAAAAAAAAAGTTACTACAAGGGGACTAATAACCAACTCCTGTGAGCTCCACTGGAAATACTCTAATAGGAGAATTTTCCTTAAACACTTTAGGTGGTACTTGCCTCATTTGACCAGTATGTGCCATTATGCTTTTGCACAATTTTAGTTCCTAAATTAAATAGCATGCATTATTAAATCTAATATCTTGCAGAAGCCTGTTATCAACAGCTTTTATCAAATGAAAAGGGAGAAACGAAATACAGCCTAATAATTATACGAGTGATCACAGTCCTCTTCAGAACTGGGACCGAAAAATACTCCAGCAGACTTGCTGGATTTACTACAAATCAAGTTTCATACCAAAGCTGGTATGATTAAACAACATTATTTACCTCAGCTTAGCACTAAAAATTATAGATTTTGGAGTCAAAATGACAAAGATGAACAAAAAAAACCACAACAACTTTTGGACTGGATGAATTTGGGTTATGCCACCAGTACCTACCTGGCAAAGCGATGCACTCCTGATTCCTGGGTTCCCACTGACAGTTTTGATCCATAGCACAGCTTTTACAACTCGTCTTTTTGTTACAGTAATAGGCAGGATTATCCTTAGGGCAATTGTCATAGAGAGTAACAGGAACCTAAAATAAATAGCACAGGTGAGGCTTTTGCCCATATTCAACCAATGTGGGTTTATAACAGCCATGATTACAACACTAAACATCACAATTCAGCCCTACGAAGCAATGAATATATCCAAAAGCTGCAGCACTGGGCACAGCCTGGACTGGGTATCCAAGATATTCCCCCAAAACACCACCAGAGATGTTTTCCTTACTAGAGATTTTACCAGAGGGTTATTTTGTTTTTTCTAGGGAAAGCCGTATTGATATCAAAACCAAAATGTGATTAATGAATACTTACACCATGGTGAAACCTCCACCTCTTCCCCTGCCCACAGCCACCCTCCTACATTCATTGGAAAATACCATGCAAAACCCTTGSATCAAACCGAAAAAATCCAAGCATGTAGCACTTTCGAGCTAGACATGCACTGGGAATAACAAAACAGGGATCATAACACTGACAGATGAAAACACGTGGACATTTRCTATTCCAAAGGCTAAATTTAAACTAAGGAAGTGTTAAGAGCCGTTACCTGTTCCTCTGTGCAGTTGTGGTGTGCTGGGATACACTGGTCAGAGCACCACTGACAGCTGTTTGTGTTGGCTGTACAGCTGTAGCAGTCTGTAATCTGATCACATTTTTCATTGTCTACAACTATTAAAGAAAAAAACCTGCATGACCAAAAACAGGCATTTCCTAACAGAGCTCTAAGAACCTGATTATTTACAGCAAAAGATACAACCAAACAACAGTGCCTGTAGATTTTCTGTTAGCAACTGAAATCAGGTACTTTCAGGTGTTTGAACTGATAGGAAATTGCTTTTATTTACAGCAGCAATCATTTTTAATGCACAAGGAGCTCTAAAACATACACCACCAGAAAATAATGCACTAAGACATGGAAGTACATGAAGTAAGAAATGTTAATGCCCAGGGATATTATGCCAGAGGATATTCCACAAGGACAGTGGCCATCTCCCACCACAGGCCCATCTTACTGCAAGCCTTGCCTTCAAGCAGAGCATTTTCATGCAAAGCTTGAACTTTTTATCCATCTTTCCAATTATTTATTGCCTGTGTTTTGTGAATATTTATTGTACATTGAGAGCCCAGTAAAGCAATGCCCCCTTACATCAGTTTCTAGTAAACAAGTAAAGGCTGCCAATTACAGAATTAAGGGTTGTATAATCAATTCAGAGCAATGAATGCATCAGGATAAAGTTGTTTAAAATTATCCTAAGGGAAAATACAGGAATCAGACCTTAAAATAGTAATTCATTTTGTCTGCCTGTATACATAGAATCATAGAATCCCAGAATGGTTTGGGTTGGAAGGGACCTTAAACATTATCTGGTTCCAACTCTGCTAGAAAAATAAAGTAACTTTTCCTATAGCAGTATTCCTCCTGTCTCTCTTGAAAAGCACAAGATAACTCCACCAGATTCAGATGCCCTTCCTTGCCCCATGGTGCTCATCAGCAAATTCCTGGCTCTCACAAAGTCAATTCTTGGAGCACACACTTACAGAATGATGGTCCAGGCCTGACTCCTGGCTGATGATGGTTGTTTGGGATAGAAAAGTAAGTCCAAGAAGCAGAGCAGGAAAAAGATCTCATGAATAAGCAGCTTCAGGAGCAAGAGACAGAAACATCTCCACATCTCCATGACACTTGGTCAGARGAAGGGCTCCCAGGACACATGGAAGCACAACCACAGCCCCCCATCCGAAACCTGACCTCGCAATGGCATACAATTAACACAGGAGAGAATTTGGAAAGAGAACAAGACCCTGCACACCTTTTGGAAAGCAGAATAGAAGGAATGTGACACATACCTGGCTTGGGAGGACAGTCTTCGAAAACCTTTTGCTGCTGCTCCAGTGTTGCATTTTCCCAGGGGAGGCAGCGCGGAGGGCTGGGAGCCCACACGCACCTGACGCCAGGACCCGCCCGCAGGCAGGACATCTCACTGCCAAAGGCCTCACATTGCTCAGGGGTGAACTTCAGGATGTCACTCAGGAGGAGGCTGTTGAAACCTCCAAACACGTACATGGTGCTGGACAACATGGAAGTAAAGAAAGAAAATCTTGCAGCTGTTTTCATGGACAGAGCACTGCTCCAGGTAAATGGGATTTAAGGCCTGAGGGAAGTGTTTTATTACATTCCAGCATATATAAATCCAAATAAATAGCTCTTGGTTAAGGGAGGCACTAAAGAAAAGGTCAGTCRAATTTCACTGTTTCAGAGAAGCCAGAGAGACTCAACACAGAGTCAAAGCTATTCAAGGTCATCAACCCACCTTCCCCTTCAGCCAAAAAATGCTGGGGGGCGCCTCATCAACATGATTATACATAAAATGCTGCAAAAATGTGAGATCCTCCTGTAATCTGCAGCAGCAAGACACAGAGGAGGGCTAAAAATTGGGGAGATGGTATTGCAGCATTAAACCAGAGTTCAGAAATTGTGACAAAATTATTTGGTGCCATCACTCTCACTGCTCCACTGTCAAAAAACCACATTTTGCATGGCTGGTACTAACTGAGGAGAGTCACTCTGTCAACCAAAAAAACCCCCTAAACAAATCCCAAAACAAATAATATTTTGTAGGGGGAGGGGTGGGGAATTTTAAACCTTCTTCAGTATCACAACTGCTTCAGGCAAAACATCAAATTTTAGTAGTCACCTAAAAATGTCACCCAAAAATTCTCTGTGCATCCATGTTTGCCAATGCACCTTTAAAAAGACAGCGAAGAAGGGCAAAGGCAACTGAAAAGTTTTGGTTGAATAATAGTATTTTTAATATGATTTTCATTCTATTTTAGGGCTCTGGTAAAATAAAATTTCTCAAACTTGGTTCCACTGATTCAGTAACAGCCTTTCATCTGGAAGCAGGGACATCACTACAGTCTGTAAGGCTTAACAGCTGAAGTCCCACCCAGGATTTCACCTAAATACTGGACATCATGTGGCTGGGAATGAGCAGCCCCACAGGATAAGGTGTGTAAAGTGAAACATGGACAAATTTCAAAAGCATGAGGGAAATTCAGATTTGCAGATAAAAGCTGTAGACAGTTTAGCTCAGTGAAGAAGGGCTGATGGGAACAGGTGAATACTGAAGATATTTCAAGAGTAAAGATCTGAAAACTTTCAGAGATTCACAGAATCACAGAAAAGTTTGAGTGGGAAGGAACATTAAATCCCATCTCATTCCACGCCCTACCAAGGGCAGGGACACCTTCCACTATCCCAGGTTGCTCAGAGCCCCATCCAACCTGGCCTTGGACATCCCCTTCCAGGGATGGGGCAGCCCAAACCTCCAGGGACAAGGAGGTTTGTGACAGACTCTCAGCCCTCTGGTCCCGAGTTACTGAGCTACACGTGTACATTTACTGAGGTATGAAATGTCTCTGCCCTCACCTGTTGTACAGCACAGCAGAGTGTCCAAACCTGTTCACGTCATGATGGAGACTCGGGCGAGGAAGAACAGACCATCGATCACAAGCTACAGGTGAAAAAACTCGTTTCAGAAATGTTTCTCTGGATAATGAACGAGACAACTTACATAGCATGTTTCTTCCTGCCAGATCCCAAAGTACTTGGGATCTTTCAATAAAGAACTTCAGGAGCTGGAGTGAGTCCAGGGCAGGGAACGGAGCTGGGAAGGGGCTGGAGCACCAGGAGCAGCTGAGGGAGCTGGGAAAGGGGCTCAGCCTGGAGAAAAGGAGGCTCAGGGGGGACCTTCTGTCTCTGCACAACTCCTGACAGGAGGGGGCAGCAGGGGGGGGTCAGGCTCTGCTCCCAGGAAACAGGACAAGAGAAAGTTGCTTTTCCTCCTTTACTAGTAGAATTCTTAACCGTGGAACAAGTTCTGGTTTTATCTGTTTATACATGAATTATTTGCAGTTTTGCCCCAAACCAGTATCACTGAGAACAGAAGCTTATCTTTTTTTTCTTTTTCCATTGCAATTATGTTCCTAGAGGGCAGATATCCATGTTTTTAAAAATATTTTTCACTCATCATAGCTTAAGGATTTGTGGCTGTTTTTCTSTTTTAATACAATGTTAGATTATTCCATCTTTTTCTATTAGCATAACATTTATAAGTTCTGCTTAATTTTTTACTTGGTTTCTCAGGTAATTTTTTCCTTTGGGCAGCATGGGGAAAAAAACAAACTCAAAAACATCTAACCCACTGTGCAAAGGAACTGAAGTAGGAAAAGTCAGTCCAATTCATATCACTCAAACTTCATAAAGAAAATGGGGTCACCTTGGGGGCCAATGTCCCAGAGGCACTTGGATGCAATTTATGCAATTAAGACAGAAAAGTCAATCTGCTGTAAAGATCTATAGAGCCCTCAAATACTCCCAAGATTCTTTAATACAAGATAAAAACATTGTGCCATGGACTGACCCTCTGGAAAAAAAAGCCCACAAATGAAACTAGTCCATGGATAAGCTGAGAGGGCAAAGAAAAACAAAGTTTTCATTTTTTACTAAATTTAATTGGAGAATCATTGGATAAAACAACAGATGCAGAGCAATTTTGTTTAAGAGTGCTGATAAGTAAACGACAAAAGACATGGTTGGATTTAGTACTTTGATAACTTGTGATTTTGAAATTTATTTTTACATGTCAATTGCTTGATTTCCAAAGAATTTAACCTAGCCCAGCATCACTCCGGAGCCAAGCAAGACAGTTCCAATTTTTAATGGGAGACTTCAGCAAAATTAGACAGCAATTTGCAATTTTTTAGCCATCAAGTTGTGTGTTATGTGAGACCAAGAAACATATTTTTCTAGATTAATAGAACGCCTGGAATGTTTTGCTTTCTAAGCTTCTTTCCCATCCTTAACCAGAGATCAAGTACTGGAAAAACTGAGTAATTCTGAGACAACAAAGAATCTTCTCCTTCCTTAGGAGTTAAGCCAAACCTAAAACTTACAGTGCCAGGATTTATTAAATGTAATGTTCAAACAGAACGTATCTGCTATAAAAATATCCAGCCTCCCACTGTGTTTGTCATCAGAATCAGAATTTTGATGGGGTAAATAGAAGCATTTTAATTTCTCTTCTGTGGGAAGAACAGACCATTATACAAGTAGCACCTTTACATGAGTAGGAGGTAGAGGATTAAGAGAGGCATTTTTCCACCCAAAGCTGCTGCAGAGCAGGAAACTCTTTAACAAAGGCCAGAGAGACCAGTTCTGGGGATGGGAAGAGCTAATTGGCCATTTCAGTGTGCAGAAAATAGAGAAAATACTGTGACTGCCCCGCCCAAGTGCTCACCCAACCCAAACGTCAACACAATCTAAAGGCTTGTCCTGAAAACCAGCAAGAATTGCACATGCACACAGATAGTTGGATTGTTACCCTGAAACCTTCCCAAAGTAAGCATTACCACAACAATTTGGACTGAATACACCCCAGCCTGGTCAAGTAGAGGATAAAGGATAAGAAGCATTCAAGAACTTTTATTGCTCACCCCCAGCACACATCTCAGCGCCAGCTGTTAGCATTGCTCCACATAGAAAAAAGATTTTATGTCCTCACAACACTCAGTGTATGCGCTCTGATTACTTGGACATTTGAGGAGGGAAAACCAGAAAAATTTGATGATGTAAATAAAATTAGTTACTACCAAAGTAAGTTTTAATGGCAGAAGTTAAGGAGAAGACCTGGGTTTGAAGCCTTTGTTTCAGACTGAGTTTAATTCTGCTTCCCTCCAGTCTTCCAAGCATCACTAGGATCACTAAACAATCATGATCACTATTCAACAAGATGTAAAAAATGAGCAAACCAGCCAGCCAGCATACTATAAAGGCAGGGAATGAAGACAATTATTAAGCCTCTCCTCTGAAGGCTCTTGGTATCAACCGATCTTGGCTGATTTTCTTCTGGGTGCCTTGGGAATATCAAGGGATAGATGACAGGGGGGTTATATGGGCTTATTCCCATGGAGACCAACATGAGCATGACCGGGGTAATTAATTACTGCAGAGATCACACATGAAGAACCACTAAAAAGGTGTTTCTGCTCTGACACTAACAAGCCATCACCCTAATGTATTCCTAGTCACATGGGATAAGGAAAACCGTGCACAACGGGTCCTGCAAGGAAAAGAATAGAAAAAGTGGTCTTATTTCTGAAAAAAAGCTGCTCTTTCCAGGTTGAGAGTCTCTTCCCTAAGAAATGAGGGGACTCAAGAACACCTCTCAGCCATCATGTGAAGTAAAATCAATGTAAGCTCCACAAGTCAGTGTGTGTCTGTTAAGGACTGGAGGCATTAACTACACCACTCATGTCATGTAACACAAACCTGCCTGTTAACTAAAGTGAATCAAAATGAACATCATTATTGGCATATTTTGTCAAATCAATGCAATTTGTGTTTTACACCTAATAGAGAGTTCAATAGGTCAGGGCAGATAGCAGAAGGTAGCAAGAAAAATCTATCACTATTGCTACCAAAGTTTAAAAAATCAAACTCTTCTGACTGCCACAGAATGACAAAATACTCTGGGCTGGATGGGATCCTAAAGACCATCTCATTTTAACTCCTTGCCATGGGCAGGGATACCTTCCACTAGACCAGGCTGCTCCAAGCCCTATCCAACCTGGTCAAATATCTCGTTTTGATTCTTCAATGAAAAATAAAAATCAAAATAAAGCTAGCTAGGAGCACACAAAAATTCCAGACGGATATGACTAGAAATCAAAGGAGGCAGAATGGAATGATCACTGCAACACAGAGCAAAATGCTAAACCCTGATGATCCAAGTATTTGGTTCACTTGCATGTTCCTCCCACAAAGCAGGAGTGAGAGCTTGGTGGACAGTAACTTTGAGGTTTCAGATTTACATGATTATTTCAGGGAATCCACCATGAGAACCACATTTAGAACATTCTAAGAGCAAAAGGCTAATGTCAGAGTACAGCATGGCGTTTTTGAACAGTGTGAATTATCTGGGTGTGTATGTACCTTCTTTTATGTAATTTCATCTCTTCTTTCCTTCTTCTTCTTAAACTCACAGTCTCTGGAATCCAAATTCACAAATAAATGCTGCCCTCTCCTGGCTATTCAAACTCAGRAAATCCAACCTAATAATTTGGCTTTATTATTGAATAAAGCAGTTAAAACAAAAGTACTGTACAGGCTGAGTTTCAGCAGGGTCTAGTGCTTGTAACTGTCCTAAAAACCTGAATTTTTGATCAAACATAGATTAAAATGCACTCAAAATATCGTGAGAGCTTTATGGCTGAGAYAGCAGGACAGGAAATAGCCTCCAGTTGTGCCAGGGAAGATGCAGATTAGATATTAGGAAATATTTTTTCACGAAAAGGGTTGCACAACACTGGAACGAGCTGCCTAGGGCAGTGATGGAGTCACGATTCCTGGAAGTGTTCAAATACATGTGGATGTGGAACTTGAGGATGTGGTTTAGTGGTGAACATGGTGGTGCYGGTTGACATTTGGACTTAATCTTAAAGGTCTTTTCCAACCTTAATGATTCCATGATTTTATGATTCTATAACAATATGCAGTTTAAAACCCAATTTCTAATGCCCAAGGCCATGTATAAACTGTTGACAAAGGAACTGCTGCTGTCTGTGTCTGGAAATCACTGCATCTCATTTGTTTGGAATTGTGTAGCAAGCTAATGAGCCCTTCCTGATTACACATCCCTCTGCCCAGCACCATTTGGGAAAATACACCCAGCACGTAAAGCAGTCATTCTGAAGACAGACTGAAGACAGCTCCCTCGGCACAGCCAAGAATTTGGGAGTTTATTATCATAATTTCTGCAAGAACTTACCAATATCATAGGCCATAAAATCTGAAGAAAAGCACTTGGCTCCGTGGCTCATGGAGGTGTCGTTGTGAGTGTTTCCTCCAAACACCAGCATGGTCCCACTCACTATCACAGCTGTGTGCAAGTAGCGGAAAAATCGGCTGTCTTTCAGAATAGTCCTTCAGAAATAAAAATGTATGTATTAATGAGACTGGTAAGTACCTGGCAAAGACAAAACACTCCATAAATCCAAGCTGAAGAATGTTTTGGGGGTGCAGGGAGGAGGGGGATAGCGTCTAACTACTTTTCCTAATGAGGTGTTTAACAATTACATTCCACACTATTCAATTCCTCCTGTAATTTCATTCTCATCTTTCCATTTGCTTTGCCAATTTGTAGGAGAAATATATCTATGCCAGCCTCTTTCCAAAGTTATGGATCTTCATCAATTCTTTCCCCAGGGATTCTCAAGTTTTCACGCTAACTTGGCTTTTGAGCATAGTCAGCCTGGGAAGACTCCCGTATTTTATAGTAACCCAAAGAATTCTTTTACACTGGGCAGCATCTGCTGCTCAAAACTAAAAATTCTATTTCAAGGAAGTCTATGCAGACCCTGAAAATGAAGCCCTGCAGCTTAATACTTGCACAACACAGTGGCTCATCAGTAACTAAATCATGGGAAGCACTAACCAAACTCACCACTCACCACTGATTTCAACTTTAATCAGTGGGATTGACGGCACCGGACACAAAGGATACCATCTTTTGGAGGATTTTCCTACTTTTCTGAGGGGGTTTGTGTTGAAGGGGGGGATTCTGGCTCCAGCCCTGAGCCAACAGCASAAGGATGTGGAGCTGATGGAGAGAGTCCAGAGGAGGCCACGGAGCTGCTCCCAGGGCTGGAGCCCCTCTGGAGCCAGGCTGGGAGAGCTGGGAATGTTCACCTGGAGAAGAGAAGGCTCCAGGGAGACCTCAGAGCCCTGCCAGGGCCTAAAGCGGATATAAGAGAGCTGGAGAGAGACTTGGGACAAGGGATGGAGGGACAGGACAAGTGGGAATGGCTTCCCACTGCCAGAGGGCAGGGATAGATGGGATATTGGGAAGAAACTGTTCCCTGTGAGGGTGRGGAGGCCCTGGCACAGGTTTCCCAGAGAAGCTGTGGCTGCCCCTGGATCCCTGGAAGTGTCCAAGGCCAGGTTGGACGGGGCTTGGAGCACCCTGGAATAGTGGAAGGTGTCCCTGCCCAAGGCAATGGGTGGGTCAGGACGAGCTTTAAGGTCCCTTCCACTAAGGGACACCAAGCTGAGCATGTGGTTGACACGCCTGAGGGACAGGATGCGATCCAGAGGAACATGGAGGAGCCCAAGAAGAGGGCCCATGGGAAGCTCATGAGATTTAGCAAGGAAGAGAGGGCCTAAATCACTGAAGAATAAAACAGAGTCAATAACAAAAAAAAGCAGAGAGAGAGAGGAACAGACAGTCCTACACTCTCTGCTTGTTTGACAGGGCTTGACAGACCGACAAAATAAATGTGACAAAAGAAAGTTGGTGCTGCAGGAGTTTGGAATAACATTGTCACATTTGTGATGTTTCTGCCTACTCAGCCAGATTTGTCCACTCCATGGCTGAAGTGGAAGACCAAACTAGCCTAGAAAAGAAGAGGGGTTATTCTTGCGCGTACAACGGAGCAAGAAGGAGGGGGATTGGAAATTAGTCACCCATTACCTTACTCATCACTACAGACTCACAAACAGATGTTGCAGAAACACAAGCTATTTTAACACTCAATAAAAGAGATATGGTGACTCAAATTTACATATATTAACCCAAAAGACAGTCTCCTTTTAGTCAGGAACCTTCAGAACCAACTTTAAGAAAAAYGCAGAACTAAGGAAAATGTATTTCACCTCTGTTGCTCCAACTTGTGAAGTGTGGCTACAGCTTTTTAACAGAACTCACCTTTGGGCAGAAACAAATCACRCAAGAGCTCAGCTTAAGAAATGAACATTTCAAGCAGTTACAGAGCCAGAAGAAAATGGGGTTATAATAGAAATTCTTTTACAGTCTTAACTGCAGAATGGATTATCACTTGCTTGACTGCAGTAACTGCACTTATATGCACAGGCTGCACTGCTAGCAAGAAAAAACCATCAAGTATTTTTCTTTTCAGCTTGAATCAAACAATAGATTAAAATGGATTTCTTGGCTCATTCACAGCCTTGATTAYATTGATTATATGATTCCCTATTCATAAAGGGACATAAAAATAAGAGATCCAAGACCACAGCATCTATCCTGAATGCAGGTAGATATAAACCACTGTACCCTTATCAAATACCCATCCTCTTGCCCACTACAATCCAAACTGATGGGGCAGTAAACAGGAAAAAGACAGGAGAAGAACCACTTACCACATACGGGAATCAACTTCATATTTGTACAAATCATCTGCCAGCCTATACTTGTTGGCACTGAATGCTTTGTAACCTCCATGGATATAGATTGATCTTGTATTTGGATCATAAACACTGCTGTGACCATATCCTCCTTGCACCAAAGCTCCACTCGTCTGTAAGATGCTCCAGGTATTTGTCACTGAAAAATATGAGTGACAGAACATGGTTAATTTCTGTCCATTGATAACTCATTAACAACGTGGTGAAATAAATTGGGATTCCCCTGACTCAGATTTAGACACTGTCTCTACCACTTCATATCCAAAAATATTCTCCTTCAAGGAGTTTGTTGTCAAGAAGGGTTGCCAGGTATTTTTAATTAGAGAAGAAATAGCTCTTCCACAGTCATTTATTACATTTTTCAGACAAGCTAAGTAAATGAGAGATGAAATGTAAAGAAATAATATATTGCATTTCAATGACATGAAAATGCCAGCACTGTGACTTGATTTGGAATGGGACTCAAGAGCACTTTTACTTTTTATATATATATAAATATATATATAAAGCCAGACAGCACTGAAGCCAAGTCTGACTGTGAAGAACACTGCAGTTAAAAACTAATATGTGATTCATGGTCCTATATCTCACTCACTAAAATAACATTGGTCTGAAGCACTTAAGACATATTATAATGTCAACYGAAATAAAAATGCCACATTACACACCAAATCTCTGTAGTAAGTGCTGAAGGAAACCCTACACAGGCTTCCCAACTCCAAAGCAGAGCAGGCACACAAAAAGCAAAGGAATTGAATAGTCTGCAACATCACACATGGCAAAAACAAATCACTGCCCCACACGCCCTGGTTGTCTCTGGATTTCTCCTAGAGGAAGAAATCTCACTCACATGGACACCAGAAAACCAGGCTCCACTAGATCCTCTGGATCAGGATGACTGGAGGACAAGGACAATGGGTCCCAAGTGCAGACAGAGCCATTATTTCTGAGAATAACCAGCACACTCCTGTTGTGAACTTCCTGTGCTTAACTACAATTTCTACATGGTCCGTGGAGCCAGGAACATGCCTCCATTTCTGAGTTAGGGAGAAGTTCAGTTTACCTGGAGAGCTTCCTGTGCTTCTCCACTGGTGATACTAGAAATCTCTATATCTTAAAATCAGAGCCTGGACTATTCCAGGATACGGGGATCAGATCATATTAGGGATATGGGAATCCAGAAATCCATCACCCGTTTCCCTAAGCATCTGCTGCTGGGGACACGGGTATCAGGTTAAGCAGATATTTGGTCTGAATTTATTACAGCCATTATTATAATTGCAGAATTAAAAAATAACTTCAGAAGTGTTAGTTTTGTCAGAGGGAGAGAGGAAAATTAATCTAAACGGTCCCACAGTTGTCCTGCTTTGTCTCTCAATTACAGCTTTATACCTTTGGGACCTAACCTGTGTATAAAGCTGGAGACACGTGGCTGCCTGCTCACTGGGTTATAAATACGAACAGGAGGAGGAGAACACATTTGCCTGTGTTTTGCTGTCTGAACATGAATCATTTAAGTAACTTTCAAACCAACTCTTATACTTGAAGCGACGGGCAGGAGGCCCCACTCACCCAGGTTGTACTCCTGGACGTTGCTGATGTACCCATAGAGAGGGCAGTGCCCGAAGAGGACGAGCATGACGGTGCTGTTGTCCTGCAGGGTGATGATGTGAGCTGAGTGCCCAACCACGGCATACTGCTCCTTGGCCTTTGGAGTCACCAGGGCCCAGGTCTGGTTGGAAATGTAGAACACCCACAGCTGGCTGCTCACGTTCCCTGTCGCATCGATCTTACCACCATACATGTAGATATTATCCTGAAAGAAGTCAGACAGAATAAAGCCAAGGAGTCCAGCATTTAGGAAACAGCTCATAGGTAAGGAATGAAGCTACTGGTCTGAAGATAAAGTCCCCTGGAGAGAGACTTGGGACAAGGGCCTGGATTGCCAGGACAAGGCGGAATGGCTTCCCACGGCCAAGAGGGYAGGGTTACATGGGATATTGGGAAGGAATTGTTCCTTGTGAGGGTGGGGAAGCCGTGGCGCAGGTTGTCCAGAGAAGCTGTGGCTGCCCCTGGATCCCTGGAAGTGTCCAAGGCCAGGTTGGACAGACCTTGGAGCACCCTGGGATAATGGAAGGTGTCCCTGCTCATGGCACGGGGTTGGGACTGAATGATCTTTAAGGTCCCTTTCAACCCAAACCATTTTGTGATTCCATGACGAATTTCCATCCTTTGAATTCTTCAAGTGCTCTGTTTGTGAATGGCGGTGTGTGGAGTTTTTTGAGTATTTATAATTAAGTTTTGTACAAGCCTGCACTGTTAGAACTAATGAACACTCCAAAAACCAAAGGTCAATAAAGGATCAGCTCATTTCCTTTCCAAAGGCTTTGCCATCCTGCTCTCACATGGTCTTCACCCACAGCGAGGCACACATGTGAGAATGGAGGTAAAACCAGTCTGCTGTGTCAGAYGCTGGAAGATCAGATTCACAAGTTTACTTGCAGAGCAAGTAACAAAAATCCCTAATTCCTCAGCTCTGCTTTGGTGTCTTGGACAACAGAGCTCATAAAAATATTCATGTGATCTACACAAAAGGCAGCTGGGGAACCACGTGAACTCCAGTAAACTTGGCCTCAGGCATGTCTTGTCAGAACAGACAGCATGAAGGAAATAATGGACTCACTGACCTCAGTCATCCTTAAAATCTCTGGAAAACAGGCAAAGACGGAACACACAGGCAGAGGCGCTACCGACTTCCTAGAATACCTGCCCAAGGACTCCTGGGAGCACAAGTACACAGCCTGGGCTAACCATGGACAAGCCTTTGAATGAGAAATGCTTCTTCCAAAGCACAACTGATCTGAGGTAGGGGGTGGGAAGCAGGGGAGAAGTAGGGGAAATCAGCTGGCAAGTGAATCTGGAACACTGAACTTACCTTGTATAATGCCAAAGAATGACCGTATCTCATCTCTATTGAGTTCACAGAGTTGTTCAGTGGAAGCCACTCTTCAGAAATAAGATCATACCTATACAATAAAAACCGAATTATTTTCCAAAAAACCGGTATTAAAAGTGAGAAAATGTTTGCTTGTCCTTTCTAAGATTTGGGGGAAATTATTTACCAATATATTAGATACAATTATTTACTAAAATAATAAATCCTGCCATGATTTCCGCATGCACAAAGCTCACACAAACTACTTATGGATTAAAAAAATCCAGTCGAGCCTGCTCTGTTATTCAACATTGACATAYTGATTCCCTTTACCCTGTTTTCTTTCCCATACAAACCCAAGAGCTAATGCATTGTCAATTAAGCTATGACAACCTACATCACCTCTCCCTCAAAAAAGTAGAAAAACTTTAACACTAAACTCAGATAATTTCCAACTACTTGATTAAAAAAACTCTGCCAGTGCTTAAAAAGCACTGTTAATTAYGTCTTTGCCATTCAAGCTTGAAATAACATAAACCCTCTGCTCTGAAAATGGCTTCTGGCTTTTTATTTAAAATAATGCACTATATTTTCCAGGCTTACAGCCTTATGAGATAAAATAATCTCTGAGAAAGCATTCAACAAAGCCATAGGGTATCCTACTAAAAAATGAGGTGTGACTTTGGAGGAGTAAATTGTGGGTGCAACCAGCAACTGTTCTGCATTTAAACGCTGTTTTTAGCTCCTTTTCCCCTAAAAGAACTATTACCTCCGGATGTGAGCGCAGAATACACAGCTCTCACTCAGGTCCATCAAAGTGAGGTATGCAAGTATCCCCGGAAAAAAATTCAGCTTTTGCCCTGATCTGCCCAAATACAATCAAGCTCAAAATGAAGTCTGAAAAGATGTTTTTTTTTTTAATGGGGTGTTTCCATGAAGTACACAATTACTACTTGATATTTTAGTTACTGTTAAATCTCCTCAAACAATTGCATAAATGTCTTCGTCTTAATGCCACTCCCTGTTTGGTATCCCATCCACTATGGATAACCATCCAGAGTAATCAGTATGTGTTAATTAAGGAGCCAAAACTCTGAAGTCACACAGATATGACACAAAAGGAAGGGCTAAAGACACTGAAGCAAAACTACTCTCTTTGAATATGAGGCCAGATATCATTTAGAAGCTGGCTCAGAAATATACAGCGAATAGTGAAATGCTGTCAGACACAGATGAATCAAAAATTCGCTGAACATCAAGAACCTTATGCTTTTCTTTTCCAAAATTAGCACCCCTTAGCAAGACTTTCCCCTATCTCAAACGTGAGCCTGAGTTTTTACTACAGTTGCTTTGCCCCGGAGATGAAGCGTAGGCCCCAAAGCAAAGCACGTTGAGTGGCATTTCCTAAAAACTAACTCTCAAATCTAAGTTCCTCTCTTTAGTTTTTATTATCTGGGTTTATACTCACGCTAAAACCTTCTGAGAATCAGAATGATTGAAGACATAGCCTCCAACAATCCACATTTTATTGTCATGGATGACGGTTTTGTGAGATGCTCTAGGAAGTTTTGGAAGAGAGTATTCCTCCCGGGTCCAAAATGACTGGTTTGCAGGAAGAGGAATTGAACAGCCAGGACCTGGGAAAAGAAGGTTTAAAAATTAAGTTGTTTTTTCTCAAAGCCTGTATTTAAGCTGGAGGTCAATCACCTGCCAGTGCTGTAGCTGACTGCATTTAATGTAAGACTAATTCTTACATGTCAGTAGGTCTTTGCAACAGAAAAATGTATGTTCAGCACAAATCATTGCTAAGACTGACATGGCTGATCAGCTCCACTGGACATGAGAACAAGGCATTTTATATGTTCAAACAGGTCAGCTATGGCAACCAAGCTCAAATTTGCTTTAGGTGCATAGGAATGAGGTTTGAAGTGCTGCCTGCACACCACAGGTTCATCCTGCTTTGGAGGGTGGCGAAGTTGCTTTCAAAAGCAATTGTAAGAAAACACAGAATCACACACTGGGCTAGGTTAGAAGGATCCCGTTCCACCCCCCTGCCACGGGCATGGACATCTTCCACTAGACCAGGTTGCTCCAAGCCCCGTCCAGCCTGGCCTTGGACACTTCCAAGGATACAGGGGCAGCCACAGCTTCTCTGGGCAGCCTGTGCCAGGGCCTCACCCCACTCATTGTAAAAAACTTCTTCCTTATATCTAATCTAAACCAATCCAGCTTCAATTTGAAGCCATTCCCCCTTGTCCTGTCCCTCCATCCCTTGTCCAAAGTCCCTCTACAGCTCTCTTGGAGCCGCTTTAGGTCTCCTCAGAGCCTTCTCCTCTCCAGGCTGAACACTCCCAGCTCTCCAGCCTGGCTCCAGAGCTGAGGGGCTCCAGCCCTTGGAGCATCTCTCTGGCCTCCTCTCCAGCACATCCATCCAAATGAAGTGTCAGCTTTTAATTTTAAAARGCAGATACTCTGTTCCTAGTAAAAATGCTAATAACTTGTCACGCAGAACATTCCCACATACTTCCCATTAAACTGCCAGTCCCATACATAGAAAATGCATCCCAAAAGTTCTCTATATCCACCTGGAGACTCACCTTGCCAGCCTGTAGAGCACAAACACGCCTTAGAGCCATTGAAGTTGCACCGGCCTCTCTCAGGTTCCCCACAACCCTCCATGCAGTAGGGAATGTCACAAGCTTCTCCCTTCCAGTAGTCGGTACATTCACACTGCAGAGCGCTGCTGCTGCTGTTGAGCTTGCACTCCCCTTGGCCAGAGCAGTTATTGGGACACATATTGAAACTGGGGACAGCGGGGAAAGCACTTGGTCAGGAAGGAAGCAGATTCCCAAGACTTATTAACCAAGGCAAAGTTAATACAATTCATTACATCCAAACCAAGAGACAGTCATCTGGTACCTGATGTGATGGACCTGTAGAGATTTGTTCTCTATTCCTACAGAACTGCTTCATTTCACAGAATAAACTCTCAGCTCCCCTGAGAAAATTATCAATATGATTTTTAGCCATTTGTAATGCAAATGTCTTGCCTTAAAACATCCAACAGTAAGTGAGGAATTTAATTAGAGCATAAGGCTGCTGTGGTGTCTGTGCAATTTATACTTAAACTGCTCACAATTAGGTGCTATTCTGGGATCTGCTTACCAAGGGAGCACACTGGAGATGAAACCCAAGCCTAAGACGTGCCTGGTTTAAATAATTTCTGATTTTATAATATCTGCAATGTAGCTGAGGCAAAACCAGACACATCCTTGGTGAAGATCCAAATTTTGGGACCATATTAAGTTCCAGACTCCAGCTTTTGCTGATGTATCAAGCAGTATAATTCACAGATGGGGATTACTACCCATTATTCTCACTGTTGCTGGCTCTAAGATCATAACTTCACAACTGTTTGTTGAGTACCTACAGAGAGTAGTAACTATGAAGACTGTTAAAAGAAATAAATGTACCCTCCAATCTACTCGCCGCAAAAATATTATGAGGAAACCTAAGAACCAGAACACAAAACAGGATTTGAAAATTGTTTGAAATTACGAAGAAAGTGAAGAATTAAAAGAATATCATTCTTAAAGAGAGTACTTTATTGCAATGATGCAAACCCAACAGCTGGCACTAGAGGGAGTCCTGGTTTATGGGATCAGCCAGACTTGGAAAATGCTGCTACTTCAGCTYTTCTGATTTAAGTAACTTTGCAAAGACTGCTCATCTTCTCCTGGAGCTTTCAAGGGGCGCTGGATGCCCCATATTTTTCAAAGAATCCACTATTACGTGGATTATTAAGCACATATTTATGTTCTTACTAATGATGAAAGCACTGAGACTTGACATTCAAAAACTAAGTTCCTCATTTTAAGAAAAACTCAGTTTTTGCAAGAAGACAGTTGTGACTGAAGTTTTTCCAGCTGTTTTCTCTGAAAGAGGTGAGACCTTCTGCAGGTTACTCCTGAATTAAATCTCCCAGTGTGGCACAAACATAACTGGTATCTTTGGAAACACTGAAGGCTCACAATCCCTATGGAAGCAAAAACTTCCATCTCTGTATGTCCACACATTTACTTCAAGACAAAACCTTTCTAAAAGCAGTTGATGAATTAGGGAGCACACCAGAATTACTTTTAAAATGCTCATCAATGAGGACTAAATATGTGTCAGTGAACAGAAAGCACTCATCTATTTAGAACATGAATGAACATAAAACCACTCCAGAATAAAAAGAAGCCAGATTAAGGGATTCAATCCAGGGGTTGAATAATAAAGAGCATCCCAAGGACGAGGATCCTCAAGAGCAGGTACAGGCCAGTGCCTCAAGTGAAATGTGTGGCTGATGGAGAAGTGTGTTTAGGCAGGAGTATCTCTGCAGAACACACAGGAGCAGACACATCACAGCACAAAACACATCAATTCTTGTTGTTTAGATACAATCAAACTGATCTAATAGCATAAAATAAATAATACGATGTCTTTTTGAGCAAACTTTTACTCGTGCTTACAACTGAGAAGTTGTAGTGTTGAGCACATCCCAGTTATTAGCTGTTGCTAGGGTGTAATAAAGATAAAAATCTAATTTCAAGTGTCTGCTAATCACACACTTCAATGGCAATTGCTTGTTTCGAGGCAAAAGTGAGAAAAGAGGAAATCTCCTTTTGCTCAACCTGCAGCATCACTTTGGAGTGGTGCCACTTACTTATAGGTGATGTTAAACCCTGTGAGATTATAGGCAGCATCACTGAAGAAATGTAGAAGAGCATATCCAGAAGTAGCTACAACTTCAGGCACTGTTTCATTGCTGTCTTTCTCAGGAACAATGAGACCACTGGAAAAGAAAAACAAAATAAAACAATGTTAGAAGTGAAATAAAAGGGAGCAAAACAAGAAGAGTAACTGCATCAGTACTAATAATTGAAACTCAATGTACTTCCATTATTGGAAGTATAATGAATTTGTGGAATCATAAATAAATGTATATCGAAAGTATTTAACCTGAGAAAACCTAAAGCTGTCTAGAGTGTTAGTTATCCTTATCAAAAAACCTTTCCCTTCCTTATTACTCAGACATGAATTAAGCAGGACCCATTCAAAAAGCAAGGCAGCACGTTTGGAAACAGAAATTAGTGTGCCCCAAAAGAATAMAATCTGCATTACCAAGTCAAACGAAAGATCTGCTGAGCCCAGATTTCCTCCTGACTGAGGGCTACAGAAATGATTGGGAAAGGCTGTAACAAATTAACCAAGTACAGAGCATTTTGGTGATGTGTAATCCAGCTTCCAGACACCCAGTTCAGATGCTTAGACCTGGAGAACGCACCCAAGTCAGCACAGTTAAACAAGCCATTCATCCATGCTTCTATCCAATTCCTTTCTGTATCATTTATAACCTTTTCACCTGAAAAAATCCGCAGCAGGGAGGTCAGCAATTTAACTCCACAACAGCAGAGAAAGAATTATTCTACTCATTTTTGACTTGCTGCCTCTTGGGCTCCTTTTCTATGAGAAACACAGACAATCAGTCATAGAACCACAGACTGGTTTGCACTAGAAGCTTAAACCAGAGACTTAAAGCTCATCTCATTCCACCCCCTGACATGGGCAGGGACACCTTCCACCATTCCAGGTTGCTCCAAGCCCCATCCAGCCTGGCCTTGGACACTTCCAGGGATACAGGGGCAGCCACAGCTCTTCTGGGCAACCTGTGCCAGGGCCTCTCCACCCTCACAGGGAACAAATCCTTCCCAGTGTCTGCCCTCTGGCAGTGGGAAGTCATTCCCCTTCTCCTGTCCCTCCACGCCTTGTCCCAAGTCCCTCTCCAGCTCTCCTGGAGCCTCTTTAGGCACTGGCAGGGGCTCTGAGCTCTCCCTGGAGCCTTCTCTTCTCCAGGGAAACATTCCCCAGCTCTCCCAGCCTGGCTCCAGAGGAGCTCCAGCCCTAGGAGCAGCTCCATGGCCTCCTCTGGACTCTCTCCAGCAGCTCCATGTCCTTCTGCTGTTGTTTCCCAGGGCTGGGGCAGCTCTGCAGGTGGTGTCTCACCTGAGTGGGGCAGAGGAGCAGAATCCCCCTTCACCTGCTGTCCCCGCTGGGGGATTAGCCTAGGGCACAGGGGGTTCTGGGTCCCAGCTCACGAGGCCAGGGCATGTCCAATCTCTCACCCATCAGCATCCTTCAGTCCTTCTACCCAGGGCTGCTCTCAATCGCTCTATCCCCCAGTCTGTTCTGATACTCGGGATTGACCAAGTCTGATGCAGGACCTTGCACTTGGCCTTGCTGAGCCTCATGAGGGTTCCTATGGTGCCACTCCTCAAGCCTGTCCAGGTCTCTCTGGATGTCATCCCATCCCTCAGGCATGTCAACTGCACATCTTCACGTCATTCCTTCTTTTATAAGCTCCACCTGACTCATCACATCCACATTTGTTGTCTTTTTTATCCTACTAGCCTTTCACACTCCCAACTCCCAACTCATTCTTTGCTTCACACTTCTGGATGCCTTTGGCTGTTTCTCTCACTCTTCCAGATTCTCTGAGATCCCCCAGCCTTTTAGTTTTCCAGGACTGGCAGAGAGAAGCAAGGATGGTGGGCAAGACTATTTACAGTATTCCGGACTGGACACAGTACAGATTTATATAGTGGTTTGTCAAAACAGTTGGAGTAAACTGACAAGGAGATGAAACGAGCTTTGAAAAAAGTAACTACCACCTATTTACTTATTGTACTAAATACTTTGTATCTGAAAGGGAATGTTTATTCTTTATTTAAAAGAAGCCTGACACCAACAAAATGAAACAGTTAATTCCTCCCTCATACAAAAGGCATCAGAGGGGGCACAAATTCAAAGTCTATTGAATTTATGTTTTTAAAGGCCTTTATCCATGCACAGCACATTATCTACCACCCCCTATTCACCGTCAGCTGCTATTTTCCTGTACAGATCCATCTTTCCCCAGCCTCACACTCCCATTTTCAGAGGCAAAGTTGAAGTTTTGTAACAAGCAGAGACTTCAAGCTGCAGAGCGCAGTGTGTCAGGCAGGGAACCAGAGGCAGCTCCGGCTGCTCTCCCGGGAAAGCAGCCAAGCCTGGTCCCCTGCCCCGCGACTCCTGAGTAGCCAAGGCCACCATCAACTAAAAAGCAACGATGAAAAGAATTTTCCCCCCTGAAAAGAACTTACTTTTCCTCTTTTCACATTTATTTAGAATAGAAAGCAAACGCAGTTGGAGACAGCTTCCTAGGACAGAGTAAATGAGCTAATCCACCCAAGGAAATCACTCCAGGCTACCCACAGCATCCATTAACACTGCCTGGAAAGCACTTTTTTGTGACCTGAATTTTTCTGTCCCCACAATACAGTGGCATGCTCCAAGAACAGAACAGACACCCAGCGATCCTTTTTGCTACAGATTTTGAGGTGTTAGCACCAAAAATAGCAGATGAAGAAGCTACCTACAGCGGGGTCACTCTGCAAACTGCACAACAGTCCTTCCTGCACGAGTCATCATATTGTGGACAAAAAGATATCCTTAATTTTACCAACACACCATAACATCACTGGAACTTGATCCCATGTTTTGGCTAAACAACTCCAGCAGTTCAATAAATGTTTCCTTCTGAGAAAGCCAAATTCCTCCCCCCCCCAAGCTCTTTCGCATCTCAAAGATATGGGATTAAAAGGCAAAATTAATTCCCTTTTTCTCCCTCTGGAAGAGGTGTCTGTTTTATTCTCAAATTTGAGACTTCTGAAGTTTCTCTCTCCCAAAAGACCATCTCCCACAAAACCAGAGAACAAAAAGCCTAACCAACTTCGTGTTTGGTTCATAACATTCCTTTGTAATGGAAACTCTAGGACAGTACCTCTCCACCACAGGAAAACAGACAGTTGAAAATAATTTGGGTAAGGCAAACTGCAGCTCAGGGACAAGAAAAAAATTCCTTTGTTCTGGTTTCTTCTTCAGCACTCATCACTGATATTACAGGGCAAAGTAAGTGGAAGGCAAGACAAAAATTGCCCTCAATAATCTTTCCTAATAAAAGGACTATCACTAGACAATTTTTTGTTTTCTCGCAGAAATCTCAGATTTGGGATTTGTTTGAAAAGATGCTTCCACAGTGGATGCTTGCATCCCACTTTCTCCCTTACTTCCTTTTTCTGGTGCTTCATGTGTAAGTAACTAAGAGGATGTTATCCCACCTACACAAATTTAAAATAGCCTGAGGAAACTTAATCATAGAATGGTTTSGGTTGGAAGGGACCTTTAAGGTCATCTACTAAAACCCCCCTGCCTTGGGCAGGGACACCTTCCACTAGACCAGGTTGATCCAAGTCTCATCCAATCTGGCCTAGAACATTTCCAGGGATGAGGCATTTTCATTTCTTTCAGAGAAAGCCATGAAGAGAACACAACACAACAGTAACAATCAGATCCCTGAAAGGTTGAACCTCAAAAACAGTGAATAAATCAGCCTGTGCCCAGCATCATATGGAATAAACAAGCACAAACAGAATTTACATTATCTGCCATGAAAAAGAATCCAATAGGCAGAATCAGAATTATAAAGGCTTAGGCAAAACTTCCTTTAAACTATGATCCAGAATCTCTGAGCAACTAACGACTCTGTTAGCCTGTTTCACAACACACCGCTTTTATTTCCTTTCATAAGGTTTCAGAACATTTTGCAACCATCACTACTCCAAAGCAAATAAACACTCCTATTCAGCTCAGCTGCCCAGTGACAGCCAGGGAAAGGCACACCTCTGCTTTGCGCTGAAATAACGTCTGTGTTCTGTAAGCTGGATTTATGGAGTCTGTGGCAGAAAGTAAAACAGTGTCACAGAATCTATGAAACATAGAATGGCCTGGATTGGAAGGAGCTTTAAAAACCATCTTGTTCCACCCCCTGCCATGGGCAGGGACACCTTCCACTATCCCAGGGTGCTCCAAGCCCTGTCCAGCCTGGCCTTGGACACTTCCAGGGATCCAGGGGCAGCCACAGCTTCTCTGGGAATCCTGTTCAGGGCCTCCTCACCCTTCTTCCCACAGGGAAGAATTTCTTCCCAATATCCAATCTAGATCTACTCTCTGTCAGTGGAAAGCCATTCCCCCTTGTTCCAAAGTCTCTCTCCAGCTCTTTTGTAGGCTCACTTCAAGTACTGGAAGGCCACAATTAGGTCCAGGAGACCCAAATTCTCCACTGCCCTGCACACACTGCCCTGTTCTTTCCTCTACACCATCGAAAAATGGGAATCATTTAAAGGAAAGGGCACCTTCTCTATTATTTTTCCTGGATTTGCTATGTGAGTATCATGGTGCTGGAGTATTCCTCATTTCCTCCTGAGACACAAATTGTTAAGAGATGAAAGGTATGAGAAGCTCTACTGAGCAGAAAACAGGCAAAATTGGGAGTCATAAAAGAGAGAAAATACAGCTCACAGAGGAGTAAAAGGATAAAGGGGATACTGAAAAATCATACAGCTCACAGAGGAGTAAAAGGATAAAGGGGATACTGAAAAATCAGCTTTGCAATCTTTCAAAATCCAATGCAAACAAACTATCTTAATTTTTAAATACTTTGATCCATCTGGACACACATCTACACAAAATGACAAGATTTCTCTGCTACTAAAAACCAGTCCAAGTACCTCACCTATACATAGAACTACAAGAGTAAAAATAAACAAAATAAAATTAGAAGTTGCAGACGACTAAAAATAAAACCATGGCAAAAAAAACCAAAACGGTGAGGGGAGAACATAAAGAGGCATCTCAGATGTACTGCCCTAAATGAAGCAAGATGACTCCCAAACACAGACTTTTAAGGAAACAAAGCCATTGCAATGACACTTATTAAAAACAAAGACAACACATTCAGTAGAGAGCTGGCAGTACTTAAAAGTACAATCTTTCCCGAAACCTTCTTCCCTTGTTGCAGTACAGGCAGACCCAGCTGCTGCAGCACCACCACAGGGAAGCCTGTCCATCTGCAGAACCCTCTGGATCAGGCGCTTTGCCCAAAAAACCTCCTCAGTTCTTTCATGACTGTTGTTTCCATAGAATCATGGAACGGTTTAAGCTGGAAGGGACCTTAAGCATCATCTCGTTCCACCCCCTGACATGGGCAGGGACACTAGCCCAGGCTGCTCCAAGCCCTGTCCAGCCTGGCCTTGGACACTTCCAGGGATCCAGGGGCAGCCACAGCTTCTCTGGGAGACCTGTGCCAGGGCCTCCCCACCCTCACAGCCAGGAATTCCTTCCCAATATCCCATCTAGCCCTGCCCTCTGGCAGTGGGAAGGCATCCCACCTTGTCCTGTCCCTCCATGCCCTTGTCCCAAGTCCCTCTCCAGCTCTCCTGGAGCCCCTTTAGGCACTGGCAGGGGCTCTGAGCTCTCCCTGGAGCCTTCTCCAGGGGAACACCCCCAGCTCTCCCAGCCTGGCTCCAGAGGGGCTCCAGTCCTGGGAGCAGCTCTGTGGCCTCCTCTGGACTCTCTCCATCAGCTCCACATCCTTGTGCTGTTGGAGGCCCCCAAGCTGGATACATCTTCTCACGGCAGCAAGGTCGGTTACAATTTCTGGCAAAAAATTGAGGGAATAGAAGGAAAAAATAGAAGAGGGACAACCAGACGATCTATGTACAAGGAGAGGTAGACGGAGTGAGGTTTCTTTAACCTCAAGGAGAGATGGCTAAAGAAGGGTGAAATCTAACTGCTGACCTCAACCACCTCAGGAGAGATTAGAGAGGAGGGGATACCAGAGGTTCACAGGAAAAGAACAGGAGGCAACACACACAGGTTGCAGCAAAAGAGATTGTGACTGGACATTAGTATTAGGTTCATTTATGGTTATTATTATTATTATTATTACTATTATTATTACTTTTTTTTTTTAACACCAATCTCTGGACCACTGACCCAGAGGATCAATGAGATCTCCATCCTAAAGATAAATTCACATCTTGACTGGACAAAGTATTGAACAAATGGCTCTGATGCTTGCCCTGCTTTGAGAGAGTGATCAGACCCTTCCAATCCAACTCACCCCTACACTCAAATTTGGGTGCTCAAGTGCCATATTGACCTGCAAGTAACAAAAAGATGGTGAGCTGATCCTGTTTCCTGAGGGAACAAGGGCTCACATGGAGGCCACCCTGACCATTCATCTGGCACCTGATAGCAACCACCAGGAGCTTCTGGGCCATTGCCAAAGGTCTTGCAAAAGAACAACTGGGTTTGATAAGGAAAACACCCCCCGCCAACCAGAGAAAATTGAAAATAAAGGTGCTAAAACATCTCTGGTAAATGTTTAACATGGAGTAAAGTTAACAACAAAACTAACAAAGTTCACAGGTGCTGAGTGGAGTTTATCTAATTCAGATTTCCTCATCAGTGCTGACGAACATGATGCATTTGTTTACATGTACTTTTATTGCATTTTTGAAGCAGCACATTTACACAGTCCCACTGTGCCTACGATCAGAAATATAAACCAGCAAAGATACTTTTAATGCTGTTTAATAAAAAAAAGTTTAATGTGCAGGACCAGACAGCCCTGGGGGCTCTCAGACTACAAGGAGTTTAGTCTATGCAGACACTTGAACTGTGTAAATGTTGGCATTATGCAAATAAAACCAATTTAAAGCTTCCCTATAGTCCAGTGCTGAGGATTTCCAAGATCATCTTTTATATTTTTTTATATATATATATATACTTATATATATATTCAAGATAAGTATCATCTTGTGAACAAACATAAATGAGCATCTGAAGGTCAAGAAAACAAGATGAAAGCAGTGAAGGAAGTGAAGCCTCAGGGAACTGCTGTAAAAAGCCAGGGAGAGAACAAAAACTGAGTCCAGAAAGGGAGGAATTTCTAGTGTTTAYCAACAAACTCTGAAAGTTTACAGTGTCCAACTGTACAAAGCTCAATCTTGCAAATCTCCTGGCAGAGTGCAAAAATAATGAACAAGGAACTATGGTTATGGTTAATAATAAATTTAATATAACCCAAGTAAATTGATAAAATATGAATACTGCTTTCAAAAAATTATACTGCATTTATTTTGTATCAGAGAAAGGTATTTTTCAACAGATACGTTCTGGCACTTCATCAAAATGAGAAGCATCTGCTATTTCCTGAAGTTGGATTACTGAAAACCACAGCTCACTGCTAATGAAGATGAAATTCAAATGTCATCTAAAGAAGCAATTAAAAAAAAAAAAAGAATCTTTTTCCTACCTCAAACACATTACTGTATTAAGCTCATGTTTGCTTGTCCTCAGGCCCAGGTTTCCTGATTTACAGAAGATTTTTCAGTCTGAACTATAATTGTTAATGCTGTGAAGTACTTATAACCTCAATTTTAAAAGCCTATTAATTTTTGGAAAACACACAAGAAACGGCAGGCACAAATCATCATCATTTCATCTTTTCACCAGTGTATTAAAAATTAGCTCGATTAGAGCAAAATGACAATGGGTCAAGATGACATTTTGTCCTCTTCCTGCACATCAATCASGGCATGATACCAGGAGAGTGCTTCCAGGTGGCATTGTCAGGTTTTTGGAGAGAGAAGGCTGTTTCTTCTTCAAATGAGGTGTCTGGTTTTGACCTCGGGTTAGTCTGAAGCTTTACAGAAAACATTCCTTCACTCCAAAACAACTCTGCATTTGCAGTTGAAGTCCAAAAAACCCACGTGGTGGTTTAAATTTTTATCAACTTTTGTTCCTCTGCTGTTTTTCCCGCATAGAYATTACAAGGATTTTCTAGAACAAACACGAAGTATTTTCAGACCTTCATTTCACAAATGAGAGGAAGCCTAGTAGAAGGTTAATTCTGGAAATAGTTACGCAGCCACTTGGAACAAGCAGAGTCCCAGGGAACTGTTAGTTTTTTCCATAGATAACTTGGGATTATTTTCCTAATTTCAGCTAAAAGAATACAAAGCATAAGGTGGTGGTGCCAATGCGAGACTGAAATACAGAAATGCACGAGTTACATTTAGGTCTCAGTGTGAAATGCCGGTTGTTCATCAGTATCCACAAACTGATCTCTCATCACACGGACGAGCCAAACACTGTAACCTACTGGCAGAACGGATACTTTCACGAATGTCAAGAGCTGGAGAGGGACATTTGACAAGCCATGGAGTGCAGGACAAGGTGGGATGGCTTCCCACTGCCAGAGGGCAGGGTTACATGGAATACTGGGATGAAATTCTTCCCTGTGAGGGTGGTGAGGTCCTGGCACAGGTTGTCCAGAGAAGCTGTGGCTGCCCCTGTATCCCTGGAAGTATCCAAGGCCAGGCTGGACGGGGCTTGGAGCAACCTGGGATAGTGGAAGGTGTCCCTGCCAGGGCAGCAGGTGGAATAGAATGAGTTTTAAGGTCCCTTCCGAACCAAATCATCCTGTGATTCTATGTTTTACAAGGTTGCATCATTGTTGTTCCTGAACATGTTCCATATAGTTTAAAAATTTAAAGTTTAAACTACGTAAAAGTTATCTCTAATTCTATGACACCCTCGTGTCTACTACATTAACTGGCTTTTGCCCTTCTGTCTGCATTGACATACTACAACTTTAACTCATAAATCATGTTCACACTCACAAATGGGGCAGTTTTCTCCTTTCAAAGGAGCCTGCACAGCAAATCATCTCCAGCCCAGCCAGATGACAGTAACTTTTCTGTCTCTCAAATAATCAGGATTTGGAAATGAAAACATAATACTTACATGCTACAGTGCAGCGACATGAATTGTTCATTGTAAAACCAAAAAACAACTCCTTAATTGTTTATGCTGACAAACAGTGCACAAAAGGACACTGGGCTATATGCGCTGCACTTGCAGTGTTATACATTTGAATTACTGGAACCTATTTACACTGTTAGAAGCCACATTTAAGTCAGATTCTAAGTTAAGAAAATATCACTGGCTACAGTTAAGAGTCTTAACAACGGGAACTTACCTAAAAGCTGCCAGTAAGGGAGCATAAATGGAGTCTCCATCATACACATACAAGTGGTCCCAACTGCACTCTGTGGCAAAGTGATTGAATCGAAGCCTGAGGATAGTGTTTGGCCTGTAAAGAAAAAGCCAATAAATCACAGATTTGTAATTAGCCACTCAACACACACGGCAAAATCCCTTCAACACACTCCTCTGGCGTGAAGGTCTGGTCTAGACGAGACTAAAACCAAGTGACTTGGTGTAACTGTAGATGCATCAAACATGCTGTGGCTTAATTTTTCTTTGGTGTGCAGCTCCCCCAGTATTAAGCAAAAAGTTCTTTATGGTCAGAAAACAGTGTCCTGTTGTGATCACAGAATCACAGGATATGATGAGTTGGAAGGGACCCTCAAGGACCATGGAGTCCAACCCCTGCCCCTGTACAGAACACCCCAACAATCCCACCCTGTGCATCCCTGGGAGCGTTGTCCAAACGCTCTTGGAGCTCTGGCAGCCTTGGGGTCGTGTCCATCCCCTGGGGAGCCTGTTCAGTGTCCAAACACTTTCTGGAGGAAGAACTTTTTCCTGATATCCAACCTAAACCTCCCCTGACACAACTTCAGGCCATTCCCTTGGGTCCTGTCCCTGGTCACAGAGAGAAGAGATCAGTGTCTGCCCATCCTCTTTGCCTCAGGAGGAAGTTGTAGACTGTGATGAGGGCTTCCTTCAGTCTTCTCTTCTCCAGGCTGAACAGACCAAGCAACCTCAGCCACTGTCCAAACAAGTCAGACRTCCCTCTCTAGCTCTCCTGGAGCCCCTTTAGGCACTGGAAGGGGCTCTGAGCTCTCCCTAGAGCCTTCCCCTTTCCAGGGGAACACCCCAAGCTCTCCCAGCATGGCTCCAGGGCAGAGAGGCTCCAGCCCTGGGAGCAGCTCCATGGCCTCCTCTGGACTTGCTCCAGCAGCTCCACATCCTTCTGATGTTCAACCCAGGGCTGGGGGCAGTTCTCCAGGTGGGGTCTCACCTGAGTGGGGCAGAAGGGCAGAATCCCACCCTCCCCTGCTGCCCACATTGGGGAATCAGCCCAGGGCACGAGGGCTTCTGGAGGCCAGCGCGCATGACTGGGGCATGTCCAGCTTTTCAACATGGTAAGATACCATTTGTTTCATGGCTAATATGAAAATTTACATCTAAAGACAATCACGGAGAAACCACAGCAAATATTTAATTTAGGGCTCAGTTCCGCTCCAGGAGGGTGCAAACACCACTAACATTGTGCTTGGACCTGAAATAAATAAAAAGTGAATCTGGATCAGCATTACTTGTTCCCACCCACAGCTGTAGCAGTCAAAAGGACAGACGCAAGTGACYAGCAACTCTCCAACAGCATCGCCCTTGGATTAAGATGAAATCCCTGCTCATCCTAGTCAAATAAATTAAGAAAATGTCAGCTTGCCATAGAGTCCCTCCTTCCCACAGGAGCAGAATTCTTTAGCGAGTTTCTCTGCAAACAACTATTTTCTGATAGGTACAATGATCTACTTTGGAAAAAGAGCAGCAGGTGGAACTCAAAGATAATGTCCTGCTTTGAAGAAAAGGTACAAAGAGTATCCATGATTTCAGAACTGAGCAGCCTACGGAGTCGTAGGGATTTGCTACTACTTGAATGGCCTGACAGCTGTAGAGCAGAAAACTGTCAATCAATAAAGCTTCAGACCACAAACAAAAAGGAAAAGTCTCTTTGCTACAGCCAATAACTGTTAGCAGACAGCCCTCATCCGCACAACCACACGGTTCTGCCATGGGATCCTCAGGCTCCATGGATCTCATCTGCCTTGTTCACGTTCCTGGCAAAAAATGAAAAGGACTCACCTGGGATGAGGACACAGCAGAGACACCAGTCAAGAAAAATCAGGAACGGTGCAGAAGGGAAATGAGAACACCAAGGAACACGTGGCTTATTTTGTATCTGTATTTATCCAGTGTCTTCAATGGCTCACTCAGATTGTGAGTGCTAACTTCTCTGCTAACCTCAAAGCCCTCTGCACACTGGAATGTCAGCAACGAGGTGAGAGCACTCAGAATTGAACAGCTTTGCAGGCACTGTTTTCCAAGTCCAGATCTCTGGGAATTTCACTTCTGGCAGCAAGCTTGGGCTCTTTTCACACGGCTGCATATTTAAGCTGATTTAATCAGCATGATTATCTCTTTTCTGTTTAYCACCATGCTCCGGAAGCAGGGTATGAACAGTCACAGGCAGGAAAAGGACTCCAACCTAAATGCCTGGAATAGGGAGGAACATTTCTGTCTTTCCAGCAAGAAAGATCTCACTTCAAACCCTACAAAGTGATGGCTTCCTAGGAAGTCTCTCAGTAGTAGTAATTATAGGCTGGAGGAGCAGCTTTGGTGACATTACTGAGGACCCATGAGCAGCACTTCACTTCTGATAAAAACATGAGTCACTATATCCTTTAAAAACAGAAGTTATGAGGGTTAAGCTGGCTGTGCTGGGATTGCTGAGGCTGGTTTGTTTGCAATAATGCTCTTGTAAAACAATTTTTTTATTATTTGTAATTGCAAACTCTCTGCAGTTGTATTCCTATCACCTACAAAAATTAAAAGGTGTTGCCAGTTGGAGCATCCAACTTTTGATCTTAACCACCTCAAACAACTGGGCTCCTTACAGAGTTAAAAGTGAGTGGTTGGCTCTCAATTTCATCATTCTGGATGGATCTGTGGAGCAGCTTAGCCCTCAATTTTGACTATTTGGGAGCTTAGGAATTTAACTTCTTCAACTCAAATAAATGTCTGAAGCAGATACTATGAATAATTCCACCTAAGGCATCAGACCAGMCCACGTTGCTCCAAGCCCTGTCCAGCCTGGCCTTGGACACTTCCAGGGATACAGGGGCAGCCACAGCTTCTCTGGGCAGCCTGCGCCAGGGCCTCTCCACCCTCACAGGGAACAAATCCTTCCCAGTGTCTGCCCTCTGGCAGTGGGAAGTCATTCTCCCTTCTCCCGTCCTTCCAAGCCCTTGTTCTAAGTCCCTCTCCAGCTCTCCTGGAGCCCCTTTAGGCACTTGCAGGGGCTCTGAGSTCTCCCTGGAGCCTTCTCTTCTCCAGGTGAACATTCCCAGCTCTCCCAGCCTCGCTCCAGAGGGGCTCCAGTCCTGGGAGCAGCTCTGTGGCCTCCTCTGGACTCTCTCCATCAGCTCCACATCCTTGTGCTGTTGGACCCCAGAGCTGGAGGCAGCTCTGCAGGTGGGGTCTCACCTGAGTGGGGCAGAGGAGCAGAATCCCCCTTCACCTGCTGTCCATGCTGGGGATCAGCCTAGGGCATGGGGGGTTCTGGGCTGGGGCACATCCAGGTCTCACCCACAAGCACCCCCAAGTCCTTCTCGCCAGGGCTGCTCTCCAGCCATTCTCCACCCACCCTTTGTTTGTGCTTTGGATTGCTCCAATCCAGGTGCAGGATCTTGCACTTGGCCTTGTTGAACTTCAAGAGGATTACACTGTCCCATGTCTCCAGCCTGTCCAGGTCCCTCTGGATGCCATTCCTTCCCTCCAGCATCTTGACCACACCATACAGGCCACTGTCCATTGGCATATTTGCTAAGGGTGCTTCAATCCCACTGTGCATGTCAGCAACAGATATGTTAAACACAGGGAGAAAACTAAGGAAAAGTGCACTCTGGGCTTTTAGTAAGTTGTGATCCTCCAAGATGCCAAGAGGCCTCAGTTCACAGCATCCAGTGCAAGTTCATGCTCTCACATAACTCATGCTAATTCACAGACCTCTCTACTTGCAGACTCAGGGAACAACATGGAATGTGACTG
Source organism: Amblyornis subalaris (assembly GCA_018881555.1). Classification (NCBI taxonomy): domain Eukaryota; kingdom Metazoa; phylum Chordata; class Aves; order Passeriformes; family Ptilonorhynchidae; genus Amblyornis; species Amblyornis subalaris. The sequence continues at coordinate 75,949 of JACAXG010000201.1, read as the reverse complement.
AACACACAGATGTTATCAGACAGCATCATATCTGACCATGGAAAAGCTTTAGAGACTAAACAAACGATCTTACAGTCCTGGCACCAGCTTGGTACTATGAAAAACGTATTTCAACAAGTGAGATGCTCTGAACTGCTGCACCATCACTGAATCAAGTGACAGAGGATAGACACTAGATATGCTACTCCTAAAAACCTGTGCAAGAAATCGCTGTAAGCAATATAAGGATCAAATACAGGAAGGGCAGCAAAGCGAGGGTAGAGGTCTGAGGGACTTCTCCCAGTTTAGAAAACCTTTGCAAAAAAAGGTCAATGATCCCTTTGAAGTCCTCATGGCCCAGTGAGTAAAGACACATCTGAAGTTCATCACTACAGAAACTGATTCTTCACGAATAAAAGCTTTCAGAGGTATTTCTTTTTTTTCAATACCAAAAAATCCCATGTGTAGTGAATCCCAACATCTAAATGGCCCACTATGTATATCAGTTAAGTAATTCATAATCCTTCATTATTTACAGAAATGCACTGATTTTTGTTTACCACATGCTGTTTCAACAGAAACGTCTCAACCAGAAGTCAGTTTGCAAGGCTCAATGGCACAAAAAACCAAAAACTTATTTACCAAGAGCAATTAACTGTTTCCTTATCTAGCTTTAAGTACAGCCAGAAAGAATCATGAGGCCTAAAAATATTCAATACAGATAAAACTCACCTAAAAGTCACAATAAGCAACACGAAACCCCAAGCTGCTTCCAACACTCACCTTCCTTCAATGAGCCAGGTGCATTTTGTCTTGTATTTGTAATTTCCAGGCCCATCTGTGACATACCCTGAAGGTTCAGTGAGTCTGTAAATAAAAAAAAAAAAGACAAGCATTAGTCTCCAGTGGTTTTAAAAATTCAGAAAGGATTCCCTAATTTTTGAAGATCGATCATTAGATTATTATTTACTTAAGAGCCACTATAAATAAACCAACTACAGCACGACAAAACCCAACTGGTTTCAACCCTGTTGAACTCTCTGTGCAGGCCTTCTGATGATTGTCCTTCAAGAATGATGTCTTGAAGGACATCACTTCAAGAGTGATGGTTTCTCTATCAGATTGATGTCATGGTTCCAACTCCATTTGTATGGATGTACCACCTAATCAGCAAAACGAATTCCCCCGACAGAAAAGCTAAAATTATTCCTAAACTATTATTTATACAAACTACACCATTCTTGCATGCAGTTCAGATGAAGTCCATGGTGCAACCTCTCACYCATTCTGTATTTGACTCTCCACAAACTCCTTAGCAACTTTCTGAATGGAAGACCAATCCCCAAGCACCATCCCTGGAAGTGATCAAGGCAAGGTTGGACAAGGCTTGGAGCAACCCAGGATAGTGGAAGGTGTCCCTGCCCATGGCAGGGGACAGAATAAGATGGGCTTTAAGGTCCCTTCCAACCCAAACCATTCTGTGATTCTATATTGTTATCAACATCTGCAAACACTGCACAGTGCAAATTCTACACCATCAGAAGACAAAACCAAGAGCAGAACCATTGGAATCATATGAATTAGTCAAAATATTCCAGATGAGTTTTAACAAATTGTTGAAGTATTGCAGAAACTGCTGAAAATAAATGACAGGGTAGGATGGCAGCAAATGGCAGCAGCACCTGAAGGTGCCCAAACACCATGTTCTGGCAGAGCATACACTGGCACCCAAAACAGGATTCCTTCCTAGGCCAGTTATAAACTCTGTTGTCAGCACATGGCTGTAGCAAATCACAGCCCTCTGGCAAAATTCAATTGTCCTACTTACAGTACAGCTTTAAAACAAAAACACTGTAAATTTACACTTGGCAAAAAGAGAAGAAAGCAAGATGAGAAGTGCCCAAAACCAGTATCTTTGAACTTTTTCTGTGTCTTTTCCCAGTGATCTGTTAACATCTCATATCCTTTAAGTATTTTGGCTGAGTCAAAAATGATTTTCCRGACTCTTTTCCATCAAGCATTTTTAAGGTTCATCTCTGATTCAAATTAAAAAGGCAAAACGCACAGATTTTTAAAAAACACCTTCCCCTCTCTCTAAATGAATTTACTGTAATACTTTTCAACCTGAGAAATTGAGCTGAGGATTTTTAAAAGCCAATTACTGAAGTTCTGTGGGAGATGGACATTTAAGCAAGTGAAGAAAAAACCTCAGATTTTTGGAAGCATAGGAAACATCTGTGCCTTCTATGGAGACACAGATGGAGGTGCAAACAGACATTAGATAAAAAAACATACACATACAGAAGGTATAGATTTAGGCTAGATATTGGGAAGGAATTGTTCCCTGTGAGGGTGGGGAGGCCTTGGCACAGGTTGCCCAGAGAAACTGTGGCTGCCCCATCCCTGAAGTGTCCAAGGCCAGATTGGACAGGGCTTGGAGCAACCTGGGATAGTGGAAGGTGTCCCTGCCATGGCAGGTGTTGGAACTGGATGATCTTTAAGGTCCTTTCCCACCCAAACCATTCCATGATTCTATGACATATATTTATTTTAAAACTTCAACTTCCTTGGAAATTCAAATCACTTATCTGCTGACCAGGAATTCACAAAACCAAATGAAAATTCCAAGTTGGAGGCAATAACATCTAGTCTTTTTGTCTAAAAATTCATCCTTTTGAAAATAATATCCATGGAAAAGCCACGAATCAAACACTATCAATACTGACAGAACCTAGCCTGCAACCAAGAGTAAAGAGATTCTGAAAACCTGAGTGAGTCTCTCAAACTAAAAACAACCTCATGCCACGTGCCAAGCTCTCAGGGAGCCTCTGCTCACAGCTCTGCAACAATTTTATCTGGAAACAATTACTAATTCATTCACCACAGAAATGCTAGCAAGAGTGATATAAAAATAAACTAAAATAATCCTATTAATAATGCAGCCCCAGCCATGTCACATCTTCAGGGGGAGAAAAATCAGAGTGATGCTGAAAATAGGAGTACCTGAAACAGAGACTAAGCATAGTTAGTGAATAAAGGGTAGGAATTTATTGAAGATCTTCAACARATACACCTTGGGCAGTACAGAGCCTGGCTGAAGCCGAAGCTCCAGCTAGGCTGTACCCAAGATGGGCCCCCCCGTCACGAGTTTTCCCCACAGATATAAGTTTGGTGCATTTGCATATCAGGGGCTRGTTGTCCAATTACAGTTCCAGGTAATGAAGTAATATTCCCCCATTCACCCCCTCCCAATTCACTTTGTTTATACTTAGGCCTAGGATGGTGACCTTGGTTCCAGGCCTAGAAGGGATTGTTTTGTCTGACCAAAATGTGAAGAGAGCTTGCTTAGCACATAATATGGAGTTCAGAATTACACACTAGTACAGTGCAGGATTAGAAAAATCTAAAGGCTAATACTTAAGGCATCAAGAGCATTTCACCATCAACATATTTTAATGAAATTTCAGCAATGCAAAACTAAAACATGTTATTTAGGTTTAAAAATATAAGTGAAGCAAACTTCTTTGCTATGCTATTAGTAAAAACTTATCTGTAAGTTACTCAGASGCCTTACTAAACTTCCTGCCATTATGAACAAAAAAGGGATATTAAAAAAAACTATAATAAATCAGAGTTGACATCTCTGAAAGGAAAATAAATAGGAATTAAGTTCTCACTGCCTGGCTAGAGCAAGGCAGCAGCATCCATGTTCTTCTATAAACACTTGCCCAAACAGAAATAAATCTTCAGCACTAAAAGCAAACTGAAACTAGAAATTCATCTTTCCATTTAAAAGAGAAAGCTCAACTGATTTCCCAGCTCCAGTAAAAAAGTAAACAGTCCCCCCTGCTTGGTGCTGCCTATGTCATACATGACAGACGGCTGGGGGTTCCGATACCTGGGAGATGTCCTACACAGTGTTTTGGCTTTGTCTGGGAGCAACAGCCTGGAGAGGGAACACGTGAGTAACTCAAGAAAGAAAAACACTCCAGGAATGAGGGACTTGGACACAGAAAGTTTTCCTAATATACATCATGCTACTTTCACGTAGAAGGCTCTTACCCCAGGTAACCTGTCACACACAACACCATGCTTGGGGGTCTTTGGCCCCAATGACAGGCTTGGGCATGTTTACGATGTGGGGTTCAACAAGGCCAAGTGTTGGGTCCTGCACCTGGGTCACAACAACCCCCTGAAACTCCAGTCTAAGGCAGAGGGGCTGGAAAGCTGGAAAAGGCCCTGGAGGTGCCAGTGCCAGTGGCTGGACACGAGCCCAGGTGTGCCCAGGGGGGCAATGGCCAATGGCCCCTGGGCTGTGCCAGCTCTGGGGGGGCAGCAGGGCCAGGGCAGTGCCTGTCCCTGTGCTGGCACTGCTGGGGCACCTCCAGCGCTGGGGGCAGCCCTGGGACCCTCCTGAGAGAGAGACCTGGAGGGGCTGGAGCAAGTCCAGGAAAAGGGACGGAGCTGGGAAGGGGCTGGAGCCCCAGGAGTGGCTGAGGGAGCTGGGAAAGGGGCTCAGCCTGGAGAAAAGGAGGCACAGCGGGGACCTTCTGGCTCTGCACAACTCCTGACAGGAGGGGGCAACTGCGGGGGTTGGGCTCTGCTGCCAGGGAATAGGGACAGGACAAGAGGAAACAGCCTCAAGCTGTGCCAGGCAGGTTTTAGGTTGGATATGAGGAAAAATTCCTTCCTGGAAAGGGCTGTCCAGCCCTGGCACAGCTGCCCAGGGCAATGGCGGAGTCCCCATCCCTGGAGGGATTTCAAAGCTGTGTGGATGTGGTACTTGGGGACATGAGTTACTGGTGGTCTTGGCAGTGCTGGGGAACAGTTGGACTTGATGATCTCAGAGGGCTTCTCCAACCTAAACGATTCTGAGAGTCTATGGTAATTTTATCACTCAGATACAGAAATCAGACACTAGAAAATATGGAAAGGCAGCAAATCCAACTCGTCTTTGCTAACTTAGTAGTTAGCAAAGTGCTTCCACAAGAAGTGCTTCCATACTACCTGGGTGTTACATCTCCTACTCTGCAACGAGCAGCTGTTACACCCTAAGAAAACAAAAAAGTCAGGTCCTGTACTACAATACCTACAAGATTCTAAACTACAACATCAACTTTAAAACTTCCAGGGTAGAAAAAACAACTGCAAGGATATATTCACAAAACTCGGATTAAAAAAATACATATGTATACTCACATGCATACATACACAATACTTAAGKCTTGTTTTAAACTTCACTGTTCACAACAGTGTTGTGTACATTGAATTTTTCATTGATTTCCAAGTGGACTGCAATATTTCAGAATCAAAGGGCAAGAAGAGAGTTAGGGAGTTGAACCTACAGCCCACGTATTCAAAGGGCTCCATCCTTCAGTTGGACCTTTTCCTAGGATATTCCAGCTTTTTTTAGGATAAAGACAAAAGGGAAGCAATGACAAGGATAAAGATCTAACAGGAAAGAATTTCAAAGGGAAGTATTTTATTTCCCTTATCACGTAAAAAGATTCTGCATATTTAATTACTGCCCACTCATTCTGGAAGCCCCTGAAAAGCACAAAACCAACACAAGAAAATCAGGCAGCAATCAATGGTATCTCCTGTATAAACAGACAAATCTGATACTRGAAATCACCAGATAAATCCATGTGTTTTTAATAACAACATGAATAATAGTAGCAGCATATATTTTTCAAATACAAATTAGCATACACTGAGAAAATTCCTACAGAGACAGGAACCGCACAAGGCAAAGCCTCAAAGCTGTTGACTAATTACCATCTAATAAATCTAAAGCGATCCTGTTGCTAGTGAGTACAAAAACTYACAAAAAGTAGGTTAGAATTTAGGATTAAATAATTTTGCAGCACTTACTTCCAAAGCATTGGGACATTAAAGGTACATTATATGCTGCAATGAGGTGTTGAATGTATTTATTTTCATCAGAAGTAGTATTAAAAAAAAAATGCTGGTTGCCTTTCCTTCATTACTCACCAGAAGAGGTAAGCAGGCTAGTTTGGTTTATAAAACACATTAAAACTTAACCTCTAAGGGGTCATCACTGGATCTCAAAATGGGTTTGTATTGCTTTCAGTTAGATGGCAGTGACACAGCCACTGAAGACTTATCAGCATCTTGTCCGGAGAAGTTTAGCACACCCTTTTCACTAAAAAAACCCCAACCCAAACAAACAAACCAACCAACAAACCCAAAAGCCTCTTGCTCATCCTAATTTTTAAGTTGCTAAATCTAGAGATTGATGCAAACAATGAGTTTTCCTCCTCTCTCCCCTCTCCCCTCTCCTTCCCAAGTGCCTCAAGCACTCCACAGTTAAAAGTMATTGTTTCAGGTATATCTGGAGTTGTAGGCAATAAAGGAAGGGCTGTTACAGCTTCTTACCAGGATTTCTAGCCTAAATTGATTAATAATTTGGCTTTGTTCACGTTCTCACTAAAAGCACTGAGGTTAAAGGACATACAAGCAAATGCCTTAATTTATAGGCATGGAATAGTGATCAGCCACAGTGGGGATGAGGGAAGCAGATAAACAATCTATGCCTCTATTTCATGAATTTCTAATGTAGAACTGCTAAATTCCTTCTTCTGCCAGCTCGGTGCTACGCCACAGGTAAAGCTGGGAAAACTAAATTAATTACAGGCCAGGTCTCACAGATGAAGGTAATGACATTACTGCAAAATCCAGTTTGATAAGGATTTTACCTATGCAGCAACAAGTACCTAAAAAAAAAGACTATGAACTACTTCAAGGGTGCACAGAGACCCCCTCCACGTACAAAGTCTCCAATGCAACTGAGATAAAATCCTCAGGATGAGCAAACTCATGCGAAAGTTGCTGCTGTAATGTAATCATGGAATCCCAGAATGTTTTAGGTTGGAAGGGACCTTAGAGCTCATCTCGTTCCACTCCCTGCCCTGGGCAGGGACACCTTCCACTATCCCAGGGTGCTCCAAGCCCCATCCAACCTGGCCTTGGACAGTCCGAGGGATGGGGCAGCCACAGCTTCTCTGGGCAACCTGTGCCAGGGCCTCCCCACCCTCACAGGGAAGAATATTTTCCTTATAGTAAAGATTTTTATGCTAATAATTAAAACACATAATTTTTTATCTTTTATTTAAATTATAAAAATAATTTAAATTATCTAACCTTGAGACTAAGACAGCTATGAAGGAAAAGCTGATTTCCCCCCTCCAACCCCATTTCCTCATGTCAGAAGCACTGAAAAAAACCCCAGAACTGTGCTGAATCCCAAAAGACACCAGCACTTCCCCACTGCTTCAAAACCATCAGTTACAGATGACGCCTTGTGATACCACCCACGTTCGGACACACCAGAAACACACTGGAGCTCCAGTTTTGTTCTCTAAGTTTTTCCAGCTATTAAATTCAAACTGAAAACATCCCAAATTTAGATCCCTGCATATCCTCCTACTTCTTTATTCCCAGCCTCGTTTCACAAAGCAGCGTTTATTCACTGCATAACCTCAGCTTTATCTCTGCTGAACCAACCAGCCACGCTGCACTGTAAATGTCAACATAACTGTGTACCTTTACTACAAAATTTTCTCCCATTCAAATTTAGTGGGGAAAACAAAGAATAAAAGATACTATTATTATAATTACACYGAAGGGGTGTGTTCTTCACACCAGCAGTGTTTGTCAGCCCATATTTCTGTGGCATTGCTCTATTATCTATATATTATCTTTGATCTCTGCTTTCACACCGCAACAACTCCAATCTTAGCACTCTTATTTCTTCAAACACGTTCCCCAGCACCTGTATTTTATGCAGAGACATTACCATGACAAAAGGCCAATTTATGAGGTCCCCTTGAAGCCCACTCATACCCGAAACACCGGCSACACGCATGGCGGACATTACAACAGTTGTCTATCAAGCTGATCCGACAGTTGCACTCTGCTTTCCCCATGTGTTCCCAAATCCACTTATTGGATCTTGGCCTAGTTCTTTGAAATAAAGATAATTTAGCTGCAAGTGTTTGCAATGCCCAGAAAACACTGGAGTCTCATCCTTCGCTGGTGGTCCTAAAATGCTCCTGGGGTTTGTGGCAGGGAGTTGTCTTATTCACGCCAGGCAGGAGACAACAGTGCACAGCGGAAGCAAATGCATCTCACACATCATAAACCATCTCATTCTGCAGCAGAAAAAGGAATRTATCAATCCCTCTCTTTCCCCAGCACACAGCAAACCCCTAAACCCTTGGGCCAAGAGCCCTTGCAAATATCTTACCCCAAAAATGAAACCCCTGCAAGATAAAAGGACAAAGAAAGCACATTATTGCAATGGTCAAAGAGAATCATCAAAGGCTCATGCACACAAGGTTTGTGAGATGATTTTTCATTCCTTCCYCAAAATTAGAAATATTCAATTACTCAATGGATCTTAAGCACCCGCACAATCATTTAAATTGCAGTACAGCACACCACTGACCCTTGTAAACAAGGCCTCATAACTCAAATTCTTTAAACCCCACATGCTCAGAATTGACAGACACATCAATTTTCTCCACCAGCTGAAGAGCCCTTCACTTTGATAAGCTTTCAAGTTGTCAGGCCTACATTTAAACCCAGGAAAAGCATTCATTGACAGAACATGTGCTGTATTGTGAATGAAAAGGGGTTAAGCCACTGACTTAACCTCCAGGCCAGCAGGAATTGGAAATAAATGGAGTTTAAGGCCATCCCCATGGAGCAGAGGACCATCATCCTGCTGCACTTTTTCACACAAAAGCAAAACCCTCAAGTTTCTATGAGAAAAGTAAAATCAGCAGCAGCAATCCCTTCGCCTTTCCAATGCTATGTATGAAACTGCTACCCAATTCTTCCTAAGCACTAAACTCCAAAATACTCCACTGAACTCTCAAGAAGCACATTTAGAGGTTGGTTTAGCTCCAAACTTGCCCCTCCCCATCACTGCTGATTTCTAGGCCAAATGCASAGCTAAGAACTTGGTAAAAGAAAAGCTCAAGCCAAAGATCAGTCAGTGTTGCAAGAAAAATGAAAATACTGAGACATTCTAAAAATAAACATCACAGCCTGACCCACTTTCCTGTCAGGGATAGAAATAATTCCTTTTATTTCCTGCCTGACATTCAAAAAATTTTAAGCTACTATGTAGCAGCGTTACCTGCTGGGAAAACTGATCCTTAAAAAAATAAAAGTAGTTAGGAAAAAGATTGGTGTGAAGGTTAACTTCTGTTTGGCCCGGGCCTCAAAAACAGATTTTGACACAGATCCTCAGGTGTAGATCCCTAAAATAGTCAAAGTACATCCCAAAATCCAGAGAGGTGTTTGTGAACCTACAGAACGACAAATCCATGACATTTTAAAGCAGGTCTTTGGCTGAAACAACACCATAAGGATATGCAAACATCAGGCAATTGATAAAGAAAATACTGTATTTATAATGAAACAAATTCTCAGCCAATATCATAATTTAATGACACCTTGATCAACTAATAAGGAAGATTTTCTCAAGGATGCCACAAGTAGTAAAAATAATACAACAGCAAAGGAGCCCTTTAAGCATCAAATATTAAACCCGAGAGAACAAAGTGTGGGCCCCCAGAAATAAAGTCCATATGTTTCTATCATACAAGGATATTCTGCCTGTCCCAAAAATGTCCTTCTCCTCACATGTGTTACTGTAAAGAATGAAAGGCACATAAATATTCGTCTTGAAGGAGCGAACAGAGAAGAATTTCATTGAGGGGAAAAGAAGGCCACAGAGCACCAATAATAAAATAAACCAACAATTTATCACTACAATCTCCTAAAATCTATTTAGATGATTCCATTTTCTACCTCATTTCACAGTAATCTGCTCCCAGACATATTCCCTTCAGCCACAGTCTCTCTCCTAACAGTCCCTCCAGCACATCCACCTGAAGGATTCTGGACAGGCACTCCAGCAGGACTGTTATTGCTGGCTCAGGGAGCAGAGCCCAGGTCAGTGACAGTGCTGGCCAGAGAATCCAGTTGAGTTTCCAGTGCCATTCCCTCCCAGGAGCAGCTGACGACACCAAGCTGAGCAGTGATGGTGACATGCCTGAGGGACGGGATAGCATCCAATGGGACATGGACAGGCTGGAGAGGTGGGACAGTGCGAAAGTCATGAGGTTCAACAAGGCCAAGTGTAAGATCCTGCACCTGGCTCAGGACAATGCCTGGTATCAGAACAGGCCAGGGGTGGAAGGATGGAGAGCAGTCCTGGGGAAAAGGACTTGGGGGTGCTGGTGCATGAGAGGCTGGACATGACCCAGCCCAGAACCCCCCATGCCCTGGGCTGATACCCCAAGATGAGGAGCAGGGGAGGGGGAGATTCTGCCCCTGTGCCCTGCTCAGGTGAGACCCCCCCTGCAGAGCTGCCCCCGCCCTGGGGCCAACAGCACAAGGATGCGGAGCTGATGGAGAGAGGCCAGAGGAGGCCACGGAGCTGCTCCCAGGGCTAGAGCCCCTCTGGAGCCAGGCTGGGAGAGCTGGGGGTGTTCCCCTGGAGAAGAGAAGGCTCCAGGGAGACCTCAGAGCCCCTGCAAGTGCCTAAAGGGGCTCCAGGAGAGCTGGAGAGGGACTTTGGACAAGGGCATGGATTGCCAGGTCAAGGGGAAATGATTTCGCACTGCCAGAGGGCAGGGATAGATGGGATATTGGGAAGGAATTCCTGGCTGTGAGGGTGGGGAGGCCCTGGCACAGGTCTCCCAGAGAAGCTGTGGCTGCCCCTGGATCCCTGGAAGTGTCCAAGGCCAGGCTGGATGGGGCTTGGAGCAACCTGGAATAGTGGAAGGTGTCTCTGCCCATGGCAGGGGCTTGGAACTAAATGTCTTTAAACTCCCTTCAACCCCAATCATTATAGGAGTCTGTCTTTTAGCACCTTCAGAAATAATTGGAAATGAGCACCCAACTTCACCATATAAACAAGCAACACTTAAGATTGCCAACATACAGGAGAAAAAAAGATGGAACAAAAAAGCTGTCTCCTAATTTCTGGTTTTACAGGAACTTCTCATTTCCACATACATATTGGTACAGAATTGTAAACACTTCCATAAACACTTTATCAGTTCTTCTCCCCTCCCCTGCCTTTTCCAGTTCAAACCAGCTGTTCCTCCCTCTCCTGGACTGTTGTGCTAAATTCTTTATCACAGCAAGAAAAAGAATTATTTGCAACCCCTTGCAGAAAAGCATGAGTAGCATTTTCCCCCAATGACTCATGTTAATGAAAGCAATTTCACACTACACAGAAAAAAAGAAAAGGAGCTAAATACCAAACACTTCAAGTATCTAATGAAGACAGGTGTACACAGCTGGCTTCCCTGAGAAGTTCCCCTTCGTTAAGTAGAACAAAACTCAAATACAAAGAATAATCCAGATGACTCAAATTTAGGCAAGACTACATTGACATACAAAAAATGTATATACCAAGCACTCGTCCAGCTGCTTGATATTGCGTTCTCATTCACACCTATGGGATGGAAAGTCACCTGTAGCACTTTATGCTCAAAACATGCAGTCAAGAGCCTGGCTTAGCAAATGGAGAAAAGGCCAGACTTCACATAGGTTTGATTAAATCATCTTAATCCCTTCAGTGAAAACTTTCTATGCTGCCACAGGTCACTTGAACCACACAGATTACTCCACCAGCTAGTCTAAGCTTCTACTGCAGCTCTTGGGAAGAATGAAATAATCCCATGGCGCTCAAACCATCACAGTGTTTATTTAAAGAGCCTGAGCAAATAAACCAAATGTGAAAGTCATCCAGTAAGTCAAAAACTCCAAACTCCAGGAGGTGAAGAGTTGGAGAGACTTTGAAATGCTGGAGTGCGTTTGTCAGCCTCACTGTGACCAGTCTAAATCCCTTAGAGAAAGGCGTGGGTTTAGGCACTAAAAACAGCTGTGCTTTATTAAATGCATTTGCACAATAAATTTTACAATCCAGGTCAGGTATTTCCTAACCCACCAACAGAAATTCTTGGCTATTAAAACCAGGCCTTGATTCCTTACCAGGGCAGAAAAAGCAGCAAGAAAACTCAGTTTTAGAAAAAGAAAATCCATCTTTAAGACGAAGACAGTCTAGGAGGGCTGGCAGTGTTCTGGAAAAGAAAAGGCTCCAGGAAGAGCTCAGAGCCCCTGCCAGTGCCTAAAGGGGCTCCAAGAGAGCTGGAGAGGGACTTGTGACAAGGCATGGAGGGACAAGACACAGGGAATGGCTTCCCACTGCCAGAGGGCAGGGATAGATGGGATATTGGGAAGGAATTGTTGCCTGTGAGGGTGGTGAGGCCCTGGCACAGGTTGTCCAGAGAAGCTGTGGCTGTCCCTGGATCCCTGAAGTGTCCATGGCCAGGCTGGACAGGGCTTGGAGCACCCTGGGATAGTGGAAGGTGTCCCTTCCCATGGCTGGGGGTGCAATGAGATGAGCTTTAAGGTCCCTCCAACCTAAAATTTTCTGAAATTCTATGACTTTTTAAGCACACTTTAATACAGCAAAGTCTATGCGAAACCATTTCATTTTTGGAACAAACCTTGAAAATTTGGAAACAATGCATTCATTGGCACATAACACAGAATTTATGGTTTGTGTCAATGCTGCCTTAGCAACAGTCTCACTAGAATATCTTCATAGTCCAAGACCTGTTAGCATTTCTTTCTAGGATAAGTAGCTCTGGAGTGTTTGTCTATGAAACACTCTTGATGCAGGGAAGGTCACGCCGCAGCCTCCCGATTCCTTAGTTGCAGAGGTGGATGTTCCTGCACGGTGGGGCTTTTTTTCTCTTTTCCTGTAGTAAGGCAGTGTCTTACTCTGCAGATCTCTTGATAATCACTACAAAGAAACTCTTCCTTTAAAAAATCAAGAACACAAAACAACAAATCAAACAGACAAATAGATCCATCTAAAAAATACCACAATTGTGGACATCCTTCAACCCAGCCAGCAAGGAGTCAAACTCCCCAAGGGAAGGTGTAGCTGCAAAAATCACTGCTTCCATCCCCAGCTCTGCAATATGCACCTTTCATATTGCCTCCAAAATGACTTTGAAAGGAGTTATTCTGGGACGGTAGTGGGAAAAAATGAAATTCCATCTGCTCCCAAGATTTGTGACAACAAAAACAAAGACGGTGGCTCAACACTAGTTACGCAAAGTTTTGAAATAACCCCTCACTTCGCTCTCAAGCTGAACATGACTGACAGGCCACCTCTCAACTAAACAACTCTAAAAAAAGTCTCAACTTCTTATTCAGGATTTAGTCATCACCAATCCTTTTCTCAGTATGGTAACATCCATAGGAAATGGCCCTAAAATGAGGGAGGGTTTAGATTAGATATTAGGAAGAAATTATTTTCTATAGGAGAGATGAGGCCCTGGCACAGGTTGCCCAGAGCAGCTGTGGCTGCCCCATCTCTGAAAGTGTCCAAGACCAGGTTGGACAGGGCTCAGAACAACCTGGTTTAGTGAAAGGTATCATTGCCCATGGCAGGGGGATGGAACAACATGATCTTTAAGCTCCCTTCTAACTCAAACCATTCCATGATTCTAAAAGCATGTTAGTTTGCACTAACAAGGAATCATGCACAAAATGTTGCTGTGTCTGGCATAGTGCATTAAGAAAAACAAGAAAGGAAAAGATTTAGCTTCCTAAATTTTCATTTCATTATCTCTATTCATAACTAAGATGGCTTAAAACATTACTTAGAAACACCGACCACCCTCTGTCTGCACCCTTAGACCCTGTAAGGAAAAGTTCATTCCTGCCTTAAAATTGCTGAAAAAAAATGATACTTCATTGGACTCTATGAGGGAGCATTAGGAGAACCACTTATGTGGAGTCCTCCAGAGCAGAAACCCATAACTCACTTCACGTAGAGTGCTTCCCTCTGGCACACTCCAACACTGCTGCATTGTCCGCGCTTGGCTGTCACGGGAAGGGTTTCAAAGTGTTGATGTGACTTGGGTGTCTACAAGCCTCTTTTCCTCTTGGATGTACTTTTTTTCCAGGCCCAAGGCAGCTTCCTGTGCTACTGTGGGACTGAGGAACACACACAGATATAGCACAGGTATTGCACTGAGGGCAATCTTGGTGTCTTAGCCCTCATTTAAGATATTTAACACAATAAATAACAAACTTCAGGTCAAATGACGAAATTCTAGCTGAATGCTTCCCCAATCTAACCACGGATACATCAATGCATCATAAAGTCAGTATCTTCCTCTTCATCTCCTGTGCTTTAAACTAATCTGTCACAGAGGTAATTTACAGCACAAGAAATAAGAAGTTAAGCAATTACAGAGATAAATTCCTCTTAGACATACGAAAAATACAAAGGTACCAGACACTGGACAACAGCTTTCATGAACCATTTTGTTCTTATGCTAAAATCATCTATGCAAAAGTACAAATAAAAATTCATAATTTCACGACAAAAAAAAAAGGACGTCGGCATGATGTCTCCTAGGAAATTTTAAAACTCACACATCCAATTACAGAGCCCCTCCAAGTGTCCCAAGTATCTGGACCACAAGTGTTTGACCAGGTAAGGTTCCCATAGCCCAGATCATGTTAGAGCCCTAGTACACACCTGAACACATAGAGCTGAAACCTCAAAATCCAAACATGATTCCCAAAGAAGAGGGAAGAGTGGTGCCCAGCTCTCAGGAGTGTCACTGGCTGGGATGAGCTCTGGGAAGAAGGTGAGCTGTCACAGCAGTCTGCTATGGGGACAGGCAAGAGCAGGTTGAAGRCCCAACTTGTTTTTCCTCTTCATCCCACCCACAAGAACAGCTGCTTTCCTGCCTGCCAAGAGCTCTGCAGTACTATTTTGAGCTTTCTGCATCTCATTATTTAATTTATTTATTAAAGCCTGATAGGGAAAAAGGGAGGCAAAACTTGCTCAAAGCATTTGAGTTTTATTTAGATTAAGGCAGGCTGTTCAAACTGGCTCAGAGTCAAATGGTTCCACTAATTGCAATCCCTAGTTTAGAGAGAGGGGAAGCAGTTCTTGCTTAGATTCTCCAGCTGCACAACTCTGCACTTAGGGGTGAGTTTCTCATCTCAGCAAGTTTAACAAGCAGAGTTTAAAGCACACAGCAATTCCCAAACCATGAAATGGCATTTCCCAGGAAATTAGTCGGTTTAAAATCGTGCTGTAAAATTAAAGTCCCTTTACTGCTCCCCATTAGTTAAATATTACAGGTGAGCAAGCAGCAGCTGGCACAGCTACAGCACAAGCACTGCCCCCGGTTAAGGGAAGGCTAATAGGAGTAACAGAATCACAGAATCACTGGGGCTGGAAAACACCCCCTGGTCACCAGCCCAGAGCACTGAGTGCCGCGTCCAGGCCTTCCTTGGACATCTGAAGGCATGGGGATTCTACCACCTCCCTGCGCAGCCCTTTCCAATGCCTGACCACCCTTTCCATGAAGAAATTCCTTCTGATGTCCAAAGTAAACCTCCCCTGGCACAGCTCGAGGCCGTTTCCTCTTGTCCTGTGCATTGTTCCCTGGGAGCAGAGCCCCATCCCCACCTTGCTGCCCCCTCTTGTCAGGGAGTTATAGAGTGAGAAGGTCCCCCCACAGCCTCCTTTTCTGCAGGCTGAGTCCCCTCAGCCGCCCCTGGTGCTCCAGCCCCTTCCCCAGCTCTGTTCCCTGCCCTGCACACGCTCGAGCTCCTTAATGTCCRTGCTGAACTGAGGGGTTCAGAACTGCCCCCAGCACTGGAGGTGCCCCAGCAGCGCCAGCACAGGGACGGGCACTGCCCCAGCCCTGCTGCCCCCCCAGTGCTGAGACAGCCCAGGGACCACTGGCCTCTTGCCCACCGGCCTCTTGCCCACCTGGGCACATGTCCAGCCGCTGTCAACAGCATCCGCAGGGCCTTTTCCAGCCCCTCTGCTGCCTGGAGTGCTCCCTGGGGTTGCTGCGACCCAAGTACAAGGACCTGGCATGTGGCCTTGCTGACCCTCACCCTGGTGGTCTAAGCCCATCAATCCAGCCTGCCACAGCCACTCTGCAGAATTTCCTGCCCTCCCACAGACTGATACTTCTGCACAATTTCATGTTGTCTGTAAACTCACTGAGGGTGAGGCACTCGATCCCCTCATCCAGATCAACAATAAAGGTATTAAATAGGACTGGGACAACACTGAGCTAATACCTATTGGCATTAGCTCAGCTAACCCTAATCCTAACCCTAACCCTCCAAAGCAAGGAGGACCAGCAGCATTTAGACCTTTGCCATCAACTCCATTACAAATTACCTGACTGTTTTTTGTTTCTCCCTCTCCTAAATAACTGCATTGTATTTCAAAGATAGAAAAGGCAAGAATTGATAAATATTGAATGCTCGTTTTTAAGATCTGGGCCATTAATTTAAAAGTTTAACTCAAGTCACCATTTTCTGTGTGTGGGCAGCAGCTTTAAGGCTGAATTCACAAGTGTTTCATGGGCAGTAAACACAGAAAATCCTTGAAAGCAGACAGGGCTTTATACCAAAAACAATTATTAAACTCACCCACAGGACCCTTCACAACATTCCCTCTAACATCAGATGGAAACACGACAGTCTTGCAGAGTTCGTACTAAATTGGCTGCTGCTTTGGAACCCAAATGAAATTGGTTACTATTTGTATGACACATTTGCTACCTCAGTGAGACATAGGATTTCATGCTGTTAATGTTGGTTCCATAATGATCAATAAGTAATTCCCTCATGGACAAAAAGCCATGGCTGATGCATTTATTACGAGTTTGGTCCGAGCTGTCTCTTGCCTGCTATCCTCACCGCTTCATACTGAACCAAAAAGCAGATGTTTTCCCAGGGCTCTCCGTCCTCTTTTCTCCGGAGACAAAATTATTTCTACATGAGCAGCGCTGTGACTTGTCAACAAGCACAGGCTGCTCTGCCAGACGAGCCTGGAGACTCCCAGACCTCATCCAACAACTAATTTGCTGCAGAGCACTTCGCATCTTGCCTATCCCAGTCACATTCCCACAATTCTCCAACACAGGGGCATTGGCAAGAGGAGGATTTTATGAAAGACTCAGTGTAGTGAAGCATTACACAAAAATTACATGTTAGTACAAAACTTTTGCAAGGTTACTAACAATATCACTTGAGAACTGCATTAAAAATCACTTTTTAACCCCAAAAACAAATGAAAAATGAAAAATAAAAAATTTTAACATCATTTTGCACAGATTCCAGCATTCCACCACACCAAAAATACAACTTCCCACACGAGGTTTTATCCAAATTTTTGAAATCATTAGAAGATAAAATGGTTGAAATTAGCGTTTCAATCCTCTAAGCACATAAACTTTATCACATGAACAGTGACTACACGTCATACAAGCCACCAAAACTGGGAGAACACAACTTCCAGGAGAAGGCTGGAAACATTAAACCTCACGCTTCAAAAAGAAAATAAAAAAAACAACAAAAACCAAATATCACAACATTGTAAGGAATTAAAAAAATTTGACTTTCTGCAAGTTAATTTTATATACAGAAGAGCACCTGAGAAGCCTTGTGAGGCTCCCAAAGGGTCAGGATTGTCAGGATTCCTCAAACAGTGGGTTTGGGGTGAACTTCAGCTCCGGATGGAAAGCAGAGGAGGAGACCCCCCCAGCCTGCTCTGCTGTCAACAGCTCTCCATGAAAAGTGATAACATACAGACATTATTTTGCTCTAATTGATTCTGTTCAAGGGTGCTGCTCTACATTAAGAGTGTGACAAGCATTTATATATCTAGTTAAATTTTAATATTAAAGGTATTTTTTCCATTTGAGAAAAAGCTGACATGGTGACAATTAAGAAACAAAATATCTATCTGCTCCCAGTGAGCTAGAGAGCAACGTGTAACAAAACATAATAATTAAAAAAATACTTCTAAAACAATGTAGTAGGTTTTTAAAGGGAAGATGTTCTACTATTACTGCCTTCCCGTTTCTAATCTGAGTAGATGTCACTGGATTGTACAGGCAGACATGCTGAGGATTGTGCAATGACTGGTGCTGGAGTGAATCATCAAAATCTCTGGATTAAACATCAGGACTCGTTCCATTTCAAAAATTACCTTCAGTAATTGAAATACTAGTTTCAGTTTCAGCACCCATGAAGAACCATGGAATGAACACCACCAGCTTCTTAGGCTGGTAAGAAACATAAGAAACAGGCCAAGAGCATTTGCTGATCAGCAGACATAAAGAACTTAAACAGAAATGACAACCAGAGCCCCTGAAAACAAAACCAGAAAAATCCTCTTTGCAAACAGGTGATTAAAAGGAAACCAACTGATCAGAGGGTGATGATACTACCCACGCGATGCTCCTACCAGTGCTCTGAACCACAGTATCATTTTTCCTCCTCCTCCCTGCTTTTTTCCTTTGTCTTCCCAAATGCATCATGCTGACAAATAACAACCATTCAAACAACCAATTACTGTTTCTGGGTCTTTTTCTTTTATATAACTTCATCTTAACAGGCTTTTTCTGTAAGCCCCCACGAGCACAACGCCGCCTCAGCCCCATTCTGTCACTTCATTCCCCCTGCTCTGCCAGGACAGAGGTGTGATCTCTGCACCCAGGCTCCCCAATGACATCATCAGTGACATAAGCACTGCACATCTGTGCACTCTACCCAGGTCATAAATGAAAATACTAAATCAGGTTCCAGCTCCAACTTCCTACCTTCTCCCTTTTTTCATAATCATGGAATGGTTTGGGTGGGAAGGGACCTTAAAGACCATCCAGCTCCAACTCCCTGCCATGGGCAGGGACACATTCCACTAGACCAGGCTGCTCCAAGCCCCATCCAACCTGACCTTGAACACTTCCAGGGATGGGGCAGCTTTTCTGGGCAACCTGTGCCACATCACCACCCTCATGGTAAAAAGCTTCTTCCTTATATCTAATCTAAATCAACATTTCAGTTTGAAGCCATTCCCCTTTGTCCTGTCCCTCCAAGCCCTTGTTCAAAGTCTCTTTCCATCTTTCTTTGTCAACTCCCTTCAGTTACTGGAAGGCCACAATTAGGTCACCCCAGAGCCTTCTCCTCTCCAGACTGAGCAATCACAAATCTTTCAGCCTTTCCTCATAGCACAGTTGCTCCATCCCTCTGATCATCTTGGCACCCCCTCTGTACTCTCTCCAACAGGACCATGTCCTTCCCGTGCTGGGGGCCCAGAGCTGGAGGCAGCTCTGAGCAGAGTGGAGGGCAGTCCCTCTTTTAACCCTTATTCTCCTGTTTAACACCTCACCAACTGCTCCCCTTCCATACCTTCAATATGAGAAGGAGCCTGATTAATCCTATATCAATAGAAATGACAGAATGGACGATAAACTCTCCAGATTTCCTGGCTACCACACCTGAGGTGAAAAGTTCTTCATAGGTCACACAGTTGCAGTCCAGCTTTGGGTGGTGCCATTGACTCAAAGAGACTTCCAAAGCCCAGATTGCATTKATTTATCTCTTAGAAGTGCTTTCATCCTAAATGATGCTCCTAAAACATCCAACACACATATATATTGTTTTAAACAGCACTGCTTACAAATGGCAAATCTATCTGGCAATTTCTGTCTGTGTACCATCATTCTTTCCTTCAATGTGTTTATAAATTTTGATCTCAAGGTCAGACTGATGGGTCTGTAGATATCAGATCATCTTTCCCTCGATTTTTTTTTAATCACTATTCCACAGTCCAGACTCAACTAATGTTACTTTCTATGACCAGCTCTTCACCTTCTTCACCCTATTTTTAAAACTGCTCTTAAAAGATTATAGGTACACCTGCTCAAGGGCAAAATTCAATTATAATTAGATGAAGATTTTAAAAGTGAGTTAAGGATATAGTGGATACAATAAAAGTTCTGAAAATCTAATCAAAGCTTTAAAAGAGTAGCAATGAAAAAGGAAGACAATCTCATTTGAACCAGTGAATGTGAATCCCATCAGTATACAAATGATCAGGACAACGTACAACATGAATTATTTTTTTAGTGGGAACACAATCCAAATGCTATGATTAGGAGTCCTACGTACTCCCCCAGTGCAAATCAGTAATACGACATGTATCCATGTGTCCCGTGTTCTCATTTCCAGTGCTTGGGATGAGCTCTGCAGTTTAACAGTCAGCTTGGGAATGGACTCTGCATTCTCCAAAAGCTTGATGTGGAAAACAGCTCTCTAAAAGCACGTTTAGACTGGCAGGTAAGACTCTGATGGCATTAGTCTGACAGCACCTGGCCTCTGTCTGCAGGGGCTGCAAAGTACCTCCTTGTACCCAATCAATTCTGCATCACAGCCGGTATCCAGCTCACACGTCAGTCCTGTAATTCTACCCTGTATTAATTAACTCAGAGAGAGAAGTGTGGTACAGCCTTCTGAACTGAAACTTCAATGAAAACACGGCAAACAAATCAAGATACAAACCATGACTGCGGAAAAAAACCAAAACCTAAAAAAACCCCTAAACCAGACCAAGTGATGCACAGCAATTTCCCTTCCCCATTTTCAATCCTGTTGCAATTTGCTGCTGTGAGTTTGCTATGGATATCACCAGGGAGCAAGGACAGCTGGGAATATTGCTGTAYGGTGGCTTGATCTGCACATGGAATCACACAATATCCTGAGCTGGAAGGGACCCGCAAAGATCACTGAGTCCAATTCTTGGCTGTGCACAGGACACCCCAACAATCCCACCTTGTGCCCGAGAGCATTGTCCAAGCACTGCTGGAGCTCCAGCAGCCTTGGGGCCGTGCCCATTCCCTAGGGAGCCTGTTCAGTGCCCACCACCCTCCAGGGGAAGGACCTTTTCCTGATATCCAGCCCTCCCCCGCACAGCTCCAGGTGTTCCCTCAGGTCCTGTCCCTGGTCACAGAGAGCAGAGATCAAAGCCGCTCCTTGGGAGGGGCTGCAGTCCCCAGAGAGCTCTGGCCTCAGTCTCCTCTCCCGCAGGAATATTTCTGAAGATGACCTGGAATAAGACTCTACAGGTGGCATATTGCCATCATCTACCTTGAGCCACCTAAACCACTCAGTGCCTATTTAGAATGGACACATCCTGTGCAGTCTATGGATAGGGTTCCTCAAAAGGCAACTCATAACAACATTTTATTTACATTTTTAGATCCTAAGCAGGGTTTAATTTCAAAATCCCACACTTGAAAAGTTTGGGTTCAGTTTACTCTACACATGAATGTCTCAAACAGTATCAGCACCAGCAACCTTTCAAGATGTTTTATTGTATAATCAGTAAGACCTTTGCTACCGAGATCAAGACGAGATGATACATAATAGACTTTATATTGTATGTATCAAAACTTTGTACAACTATTTCACACTGCTGACCTGTCCTATTTTTTCCTTAGCTCCAGCACTTCAACAGAATATTTTATATGAAGGAACATAAGTGACGTGCACAATAACTACTTTGACTCCACACCTCAGTAACCATAGAGCTTTACCTACACATACTAGGTACAGAAGTAGCTGCCAAAAGAAAAACAACCCAAAAAGAAAATTCAGAAACTTACTATTCCTACTATTTTCACTCCTCGCAGAAGTTACAGCAACACACAACTCACTGGGACCAAACTTTTCCAGAGATTTGTTTTTAAAGATCTAATACTAAACATGTACAACTTATTAAAAAAAGTTTATAAAAAGACTCAAAGTCATTAGAGGAGAAGTGCTGTTGAAATGTGAGTCAGTCATGGTAGAGAGAGAGAAAACTATGTGTGTATATATATTTTACCCCTTTAAAATTATAGCTATCTGGCTTTTTTTTCATTATTTAATTGGAGATTAAAGGGAAAGCATCTTGTGCCAAGTCACAGTCCTGACCTGTTGTTAATCTTTAGCCCATCAACAGCCCAGACTCTCAAAGGGCTTCCAATGCTCAGTTTGACCATCAGGCACAGCACCTTTTACTGCTCTTATCACATGTTTAAGTTACGAGTACTTAAAAACTTTCCACTTTTTTCTTTTTCAGATATGACAGTTATCACAGAGATGATCCCTAGTGGTTTATCTCCCCCAGCACCAACGGGTAGCGGCCTTCATCCACCTATTCCTRTATTTTCAGTGTGAATTTGCTCCTTCTGGTCACATCAGTCACAAAATCGTTATGTTACAAGACACTAAGGAAACATCAATTCCAGTTGTGTCTATAGAATCCTGTTCATCTCCCTAAACCTGAACAGAAAGATTTCCTTCAGTGAATGACAGAAGTTGACATATTATTTCTTGAGCTTACTACAGAAAAGCAAGACAGCCTTGATGCCCAGAAAGCTCTGTGAAGCCCAGCCATGAAGGGCTCGGGCTTCTGCAAATTTATAACTTTTGCAAATTCGTAACTTTATATCAATAGGAAATGTATGAAAAATTAAGTGCAAACAGAAATCAATGAACACACACGGTTCTCTCCTAAAGGATTTCTTCTTCAAATCCACGCGTAAATGCAAGCAACCCTATTGTGAGAAATACACACTGACAAAGCTGAAAGAGGACAAAGTCATCAATGCAAAACTATTTATTAATAAATGAGTCAGCTGAGTCATTTATTAATAAACAATAAACATCTCACCTCCCCCTAAAAGGCACACACTTTTATACCCCTCCCCAGCCGGTGGGGGTCCCTGTCCCCTTTCCCATTGGCTGGGTACTCAGGAACTCCCATTCTTTCTGACTGCCTTCAAACCAACACCTTTCTCCTCCCCTTTCTCCCCCTAATAACAAGCATTGGTTAGCTCCCCCTTTTCTCCCTCCCATGCTCAGGAGGCCTAGCCTCATGCTAGCTACATCTTTGCTCACCTGACAGGAGCACACGTTCTCATGGCTGAAACAATAGCTGAAGCAAAACATTATTTTATCCCTCATGCTATGGAGACAGGCTGAGAGTTGGGGTTGTTCAGCCTGGAGAAGACTCCAGGAAGAACCTCAAGCAATTTCCAATACCTAAAGTGGCTCCAAGAGAGCTGGAGAGGGACTTCGGACAAGGACATGGAGTGACAGGACAAGAGTAAATGGTTTTCCACTGCCAGAGGGCAGGGTTAGATGAGATATTGGGATGAAATTCTTTCCTGTGAGGGTGGGGAGGCCCTGGAACACATTGCCCAGAGGAGCTGTGGCTGCCCCATCCCTGGAAGTGTCCAAGGTCAGGTTGGATAGGGCTTGGAGCACCCTGCTCTAGTAGAAGGTGTCTCTGCCTTTGACAAAGGGAAGAACAGGATGGGCTTTAAGGTCCCTTCCAACCCAAACCATTCTGTGATCCCACGAACTAGAAGCATAAAGTCACATCAACCTACAAGAAAAGTGGAAAGACCTCCCTCCAGCTTTCTTGGGAGAATCTCCAGCCCAGGCATAGTGCCCGATCTCACCAGCACCGGTGGACTTCACGTAAAACCTGTCTTGCCACAGGTCACTGCTTGAGGAGCCCAGGTCTACAATTCCACAGGGTGAGCCGCCATACCTTCATGTCTGCACCCATGTTTCACTCCTACCTGTCCTGGGATGCTGGAAAATTAGCAGGATTTACAGGGCAGGAATACAGCAATGGATGTCTCCTCCAGCACCATGCCCTATTGTCATGGTTTGACCCGGTGCGAGACAAATCTGATTGGTTAAAAACACGTAAAGGACAGTTATATGGACCACTTAGTGTTCCTGTGACGCCTCTSTGAAAGGAATGTTGTAAAAACCACCCAGGAAGTAAGGGTCACTTCCTCACTTGCTCCCTGCTGACCACTAGCAAGGGGCCCACGGCCCGGGGGGACAGCGGGGGCAGCCAGCCTCACCCTCCACCGGTCCTGTGCTGTTTCGGACCTGAGAGGAGCTGGTCTATCACCATCTGGACCAAGGCCAAGCTGAGAGAAGCCAAGAGAAGCTAAGCTGAGCCAAGCTACGCAGAGAGAGCCGAGATTGTGCCGGAGAAAAAGCGCCCTTTTTCGGAGGTGTATGGGTGAGATCGAAGAGTGACCTTGTTGTTGCAGATAAGAGATTATTAGCAGCCAAGAGACTTCTCAAAATTTGGATGGCTGCCAGTGCAGAGCAGTTCGGGGGGGAAAGGAGCCTTGGGCCCGAGCCCAGGAAGCGAGTCTCATACAGCTGCATTATCTTATGGGAGCATGTAAACTGTTATAAATACTTTTGTAGGCATTTTCTGCAAATATTAACCTCTTCTCTAAGCTAGATAGAAAGGAAAGCAGTCACGTGAAAGACTAAATATGGAGACCTGCAGATGAAATTTGCAGTCTTTGGAGATTATGAGTAAAGCAGGAGCCTGTGCTTTTGGTGCCTTTAGGCTGGAATGACTTACTCTTAAAATGTTTAACCCATTAGACTTTGCTTATGACCCACAAACTACGGAGTGTATTGTGGGAGAGAGGATACACCACTGCAAAAACCAGGGCGAGCTGTAGTGTTTCCGGACGGTTTGGAACCTCACTAAAGATATTTCTTAGGGAACTGTCTTCTGTGGGATGGATCCCACTACACTACAGAAAGAACTCTCTCTTTATCCCATAAAGTAGCAACAAGAACTCTTAATTATAAGATCAGAATCTCATGTTTATGTCCTTTGCGTGACCACTGAGAAAGATTGGAATGTATGGTGGGGAGAATGATATTTGTACATTATGCCTTAATATTTTTATTATTTTTTATTCTTTCTATTCTTAGTGGAGTTAGTAAATAAATTATTTAATCATTTTCCAAGTTTKCAGCCTGTTTTTGCTGTCTCCTCTCCTCTGAAGAATATAGCATGGGGATCTGGAGTTTGCCTCCAGGTTAACCCTTGACACCTATCTAATGCACACACATCTTGCACTGAAAACAAGCAAAGCCTCAAGCAGCCTTCATCTGATAACATGATTTTCACATTGTGATTTTTTGTCTTTCAATACCACATGACAAATTCCCATAAGTGCTGAATAGAGAAATTAAGATCACATTTAAACTCCTTCACTTTTAACAGACAATATCCTTTTTCATCAGCCTCAGTGAAGATGATTTAGGCATATTTATAGTAATATTAACCACATTTCTACTGTAGGGCAGTATTATTCTCAAAATAGACAAATGAATACCAGTTGCCATGCAAAACTGCCATTAAAATATGCTTCCAAACTTCCAAATTCCTATGTAAATAGAGTCATCATCAGAACATCTTTAAAACATATAAATAATTTGTCCTAATTAATTGATAGGGAAAATGAACCAAGGGGATGAACTGTACTTCCATTTGATTCCTGAAGTCTCTGGTCCTCTATTCTCCAGGGAACGGTAAAGTTACAGGTTATAGTCATTTCGGTTTTTCCAACTGCATCACACATTCCTGTTTCCACCAGAAATACAAATCCCCATCCTCTCACACTCAAACATCAAACCTGCATAGAAATTATTATTGTGCTATTCACATGAGGGAATTCCTCTGGTACTGACATTTGCCTGCTGTCCCAGAAATCCTCATCAGCTCCAGTATTGAGAAGTGCTGGAAGTGATCCAGGAATTACTGTTTTAACATCCTTTCAGTAGCCCTGAATTTTCTTTGGACTTACCATATAAATTCAGATAAAACAAGTTAACAGACTATCAGCTAGAAAATAAAAAATTCCAGCAACATTAGTATGGATGTTTCAGAAAAAACGTGCATAGGTGGGAAGTCAAGTCCTGGTTTTGACTTTGAACCACATCAACACCTCCTCAAAATGATTCATCCTCCAAAAGCTGAACAAGAACACATTTAAACATCTATTACCATTCCCGAAATGAATACCAGTGACTTTAAAGGGTCACTGCAACCTGTGCTTGTGAGAAAGACACCGACTGACCCAAATTTACGGAGCTGCCTGTTATGTGTTTCAATGCCATAAATCAATCCCTTAACAAAAGTGCACTTAACACACTGTCAAACAAGCAGGCAGCAACTATAAATAAACGCAGATGGAAATACAGATTGTACCTTGTACAACAATAAATTTCAACTTTTTCAACAAAAATAAAAGCAACTCACCCTGCAATTCTGCCTGTTGCTGATATCCCCTTGAAAAAAATTGAAATTAAAATCACCAGTGACCTCAAAACTAATTATTTCCCACTATATTACTTGGAATTCAATACTTTGCTTCCAGCAAACCAGCAACTTTGATGTATGCTCACAATTTGGATACAGTAGTGTAGTTTCTTCCAGCAGCACAGAAGCCTTGATAGGAAACAATGCTGGAGTTTTCCCTGGTTTTCTTCCTGTAATGCTGGCCTGCCCAGTCAGCACTTCAGTCCCACACTACTCCGCAACTCAGGTCTTGCAAAGACTGGAAATCTTCGTGGCGTCACCTTTGCTGATTCCACACAAGATCAAAGTATGTAACAGGCAGATGCTGGAGATCTAAGCTCTGAAATCACTATAAAATTCAAGTGACACTCTCCACTCTGTACTAATGGGAGATTGGCTGTGTAAATTAATCATTAAACAGGCAGGTGCAACACTCTGGCAGGAAATGTGCTGCACATTGCTACAAAAAAACTTCAGAAAACCACCTCGAAAAGTTTATTTTAGACGAACTCAAATATGTTCTTGATAGTAACAAGCAATGAAATCTAAAAACTGTGCTCAGGGTGAACCTAAATCATAGATTTTCCCTAGATAAGGCAATTACATTCAAAATATCTGGGAGCAGTGTCACAATACCAAGACGTGGAACATGACCAAACTGTGGAACGAAGGAGATAATGACACAAGTACAAAGAAACTGGGAGGAAAAAACCACTAAAACCACTCAATACACAGCTAATCCACTTCAGGAGTAATTTTTTTTCATTGCAATGACTGAAAACCAGCAGGGATGAAAACTATAACAGCTTTAACTGCAAAGGAATTGAAGACATGGTTATTCTTTCCCTTTACAACGAAATAATATTAAACGCAATCTAAATTTTCTGAATGGAAAAATACYTCTCACCTTCTGTATTTGAGTTTATAAAAGGAGTTTACAAAAAATTCTAATTCATTTGTGCCAACCTTCTTAGCCTTTGAATAGACAAGCACCACTTCAGAGACGGATATTAAATTTTCAAGCAATACAAACATTGACTAATAAGAAAGTCTTTCAAAGAGTGTTTTCCTAGCACAGTTTTCCTTATTTTGTTTCCTTTCAGCTTACACAAACTAGCAAAGAAAAAAAGAAGGTTTCTTAAAATCAGGAAACAGAGGGGAAAGGCAAATAATAGAAAATCTGGGATTTTCACAGCTGTATTTGCATGTCCTGCATAGGTCTCTATGGAAAGCTAAGCAGCACTGTCTAATGGTAAAGGTCATTACAGATAATTTTCACCCCGAAGAGGATGTGTAACACCCTGTACCTACACGAAGCAACAACCCCCCATTTAAATTTTTGCGACATGCACTGAGCACACCCGAGATGAATTTGTATACAGCAATGCTTTTACTTTTGCAGCTATGAGCCCAGCAGGCATGGCAGGGAATAAAAGGTAGTTCACATGTTGGAAAACCCTTGGTTGGAATGCCTAGACTGCCTCTGCCAGTATGGTGTCCCCTAAACCAGCTTAATTTCACTTCTGCATTTTAAGGGAACTGAAAATTCTGAATCTGGTGATACTGCAGGAAACTTGTTTTACCAAACGAAGCCACCATCAGGACCAGGAATGTTATCCAGGTCCTGGGGTGTCCAAGAAGTACTTCTCACAATCTGCTTTGGAGATCAGCTGCCCGTCTTTAGAAGGAATATTGCTCAGCTCATCAGTAAAACATTTAAATTCTTCTTCATCACGCAAGATGCACTAGGGTTATTACCAGCCCAAAACACAGAGTCCATTTTCTTTAAATTATTTTCCAAATCCCCCACTATGCCRATATCCCAAATTTAGGTTATCAGATTGCTACATGAAGCTTGTTCTTTGTGCAATTAAGGGCTCTTAACAACCCTAAAGATGTCACAATTCCGTAAGAAGGACAAAGCCCTTCCATTCTAAAGATCCTGAGGATTTCAGATTCCACCAAGCCCAAACCATGCTCAGAATCATCTGTATGCAGCACACATCCACCAAAACTCTGGCAAGCAACTTGCCTCTCCATCAAATAAATATTTATTTTAAGCAAAGGGAGAAAAAGTGACAGTCTCAAGTAGATCTAAAGGAACTCTGCGAGGATCAGCCATAAACAAAGCAAGGGAACAAAAGCAGGAAACAAAAAGCAAACATCGTTACTGCTCCAGTGTTTCAGTGACTAAATGAGTATTTCATTCAAATCCGTGAACAAAAGCAAATTATCATCTCTGTTCACTGCTGTAAAATTGATTACCAAATATTCCAGCCCTGCTTCCAAGACACTGCAGTGGTTCCACACACAGACGTGAGCACGTGTCTGTGCAAGAACAAAGTACTGGCATAAAACCGCTGTGGTCCTTCTTACAGTGAATTCCACTTTGCAGCAGCTCCCTCCTCCCCCAAAACTACTTCACCCACAAAATCACATCATTCTCAACCTCTTCTTCTGTCTGTTTTACTCTGTTTTCTCACTGTGCTTTAGAAGATGTGATTTAAGAGCTCCTGCTTGCTGGGAATATTTTGAGTGCTGGGAAAAAAAGCAAAGCTCTACAAGATCAAGAAGGTAATTCCAAGTGCTGTGCTTAAAACTTCAAACTGGAAAAAAATTCTTCAAGGAAACGGTCTGTTTAAGAAAAGAGCACCCAAGGGTATCTTAAATTAATACAGTAAGACAACAGCTTGGTCAGCAGCATTATTGGATTTTCGGCATGGATTTCATAGACACATTAGGCACAGGAAGCTTGGAGTTTGAAATTTGATTGCTCACAAAAGCTTCAGAGGAACAAGCCGGGAAAGTCAAATCCACCACATGCATTCTAAATATTATTTAACTTTATCGGGACACAGGATAAAAGGATTGCTGGTCCTAGATTTTATTTTTTTTTAATTAAAGAAAGCAAGTCTTTCCTGTGAAAACAGTGCTAACCTCTGTCATTTGTTGGTATTTCAATATAAGTTATTTATGTAAAATGTAAATTGATGAAGATGGTAACGAACACCTGGTTGGACTCGAGCTTATTTTATTAGTTGCCAAGAGAGGCTGTGGCAGCCCCATTCCTGGAAGCGTTCAATGGACAGGGCTTGGAGCAACCTGGTCTAGTGGAAGGTGTCCCTGCCCATGGCAGGGGGTTAGAATGAGAAGAGCTTTAAGGTTCCTTCCAACCCAAACCATTCCGTGATTATTTTGCATCCATAATGAAAGAAACTGAGACTGAGAAATACTGGAAAAATCTAGAGCAGTGTCAGACAACTGCTAAGGGACTCAGGCAAATACTCTCATGGAAAAATAGCTATCACCTTCTGTGATACTCACAGAAACATAGAGAAATGAGACAGAAATGGTGACCACTGCAGATAAGGAGGTGTTTGTAAGTCTAAGGCAGTGATACGTCCCTGGATTTGGCAGGCAGAGGAATGTTACCCTTTATCTGCTGTGTTCCAGGAGGTCTCAGTGCTCAGACGTGCTCAGCAGGAAGACAGGAATAGGACAGGACTTACTCCTCTCATAGGTTCAAACCATGAAGTGTTCAATAATTCCAACAACTAAAGCTCCAACAGGGAAGGCCCTGGATGTACGTGAAACAGAGATGATGAGGAGGATCCAGCACAAGCTGCTTTGTCTGACTGCTCTGAATTTTCAAATACTGACTCCTCACTATAAAGAAGACTGAAAATAAGCAGTGAGCTTATTGCAAACATTAACAAAACCTCCCGTAAGTCAAATATTTATGCTGGTCGTTTAGTGCAAGGCAAAAACTGCAGAACATCTCAGATACTTCAAAAATATTATTTCACACGTGAAGTTTTGTTCTTAAAACAGCCCTAGTAAAATATCGGATAGTTCAATTAAACAGTAGGAGAAGCAATAACACAGAATTCAGATTAAATATTAGCCATGAGTTTTTCAATGAACAGACCATTTAAATAGAATCCTGGAAGGGTTTGGGTGGGAAGAGACCTTGAAGACCATCTAGTTCCACTTCCCTGCCATGGGCAGGGACACCTTCCACTAGACCAGGTCGCTACAAGCTACAAAATATATAATATGTATATATTTTGTACATGTATAGATATACAGAAATATACATATGCATACCTAAAGATATCCACACATACCTCCAAGAACTAAATAAAAGCATATAAATGTTCTTTTTTCCCCAGCGTATTCATTAAAATTGACCATGTTTAAGTATTTCCTACTTGAATAGCTTATTCTTTTTTACCAGTGAACAGGGTTTGAGCAAGCCTTTCATGAAGCAGCATGGAAGAGAAAATCATTTTAAAGCAAGATAATATCCTAATGAAAAGGGAGAAACAGAATGGAGATCAGGCACAAATGCACACCCCAAATCTAATTTAAGCACTTAAACTGATGTGATTCAAATTGCCAACATCCTTGAATCTATTAAGCAGTTTCCTGACCTTCCTAAATCTTTAAACTGCCTCAGGTAGCTTCTTAAAGACAATAGTCTGTATATAAGCTTTTGACTAAAAGTTCCTATTTATTTAACAAAGAGAACTGTGATAGTTCCTTTCCAGCTCACAATTCTCTCAGGTTGTGATTGACACAAATCTAGAGATAAAATTCCTCTTCACTGTAATATTCTTTGGCCAAGGACACTATATTACCACCAACTCCTTCATAACATTCAATCAGCAACACATAACTGCTACCATTATATTAATAAAAAGGGACTTTAAAGGACACTCTAATCTTTTTTTCCCTCTCCAACTGTCAGGTCGCATGGTTAAGTTCTGCTTAGCATTTGCCGTCTCCCACCACAAAAAAAGTGTTACCATGAAAGGAGCACCAGTGTCTTTGCACACAAAATCCAAAGTCCTGGAATCATTTGATATTTCACTATATAGTCAAAATATTATTTTCAGCTACAGTCATACATCAAACTGCCCATCAGTGAACCTACACACACAATCCACATACACTGACTGTTCCAGAAGTCAATCATTATCCTCAATTTCTTAATCCAATCCTTTACAATCTCAGGACAATAAATCTATGTGAACCAGAGTTCATTTCTTACCCTGCGCTTTACCTGCCTTGTCTGGTGAGCGGCTGAGGAAGCCGGGAAAAGGGCTCAGCCTAGAGAAAAGGAGGTTCAAGGGGGACCTTCTGGCTCTGCACAACTCCCTCACAGGAGGGAGCAGTCGGGGGGGGTCGGGCTCTGCTCCCAGGGCACAAGGGACAGGATGAGAGGAAATGGCCTCAAGTTGCACTGGGCGGGGGTTAAATAGATATTGGGGAAAATTTCTTCAAGGAAAGGTTGGTCAGGCACTGGAACAGGCTGCCCAGGAAAGTGGCTGAGTCCTCATCCCTGGAAGTGTTCAAAAAAACAAGTGGATGCCGTTAGTGGTGGCCTTGGCAGTGCTGGGGGAACAGCTGGACTCAATAATCTTAGAGGGCTTTTCCAACCTTAATTTTGGTCTGCTAATCAGGCAGACACAACTCAGTTTAGGCAGGACAAGAGGTTGTGCCACTGAGCTGCAGACAGTGCTTTGAAGAGTCCGTTTTCCAAATCTGCAGCATCTTTCTGATTGTACAATACTGAATGCTGCCAATTTCAGTCTCGAGTTTGGAGCTTCCAAGCTCCCACTGCTCCAAATGTTATCTTAGGATGCTGCTGCAGCTCTGTGACTGGGGAATTTCTCATCCCTCCCAGCAGTAGCTCCTCTCCTGCCCAAATCACAGCAGCTCGAAGCCCACAGCAGCCTCCAGCCAGCTCACAGCCCGCTAGAGGTTTGTATTGAAATACAAAACGCAAGCACATCAGGCATATTCTGTATTTTCTATTTCAGCTTCCGTTAACACCAAGATGTTTTGCAAGGTTTTACCTATCCACAACAAAGATGTTTATCTTTGAACAACTAAAGTGACTTGTTCCCCATCTTAAAAAAAAAAGTCACCTGAAGCCCTTCCTAAGTCAACCTTCTACCTCTAAAGAGCACCACTAATCTGTGGTGTGTTACTTATACATCTAACAGTAGCCTAAATAAACAGATTTCCCATGAAAAAAGGGAAACRGAATATTAGCAGACTGCAACTCGATGCTACAATGTTCATCCTTCGCTGCAAACACAAGATGTGAGATTAGTAGGTTAGTCAAGCACAAGGTGTATCTTTACAAGGTAAATAAAAATAGTGAAGGCCACAAATACAGTCATCATATACATCTAGATAAGACAAGATGATTAACATGTCAAATTTAATCACATCTCTCAGTCAAGCAGATAAGCACATGGAATATGCCACACTTAGAAAATAAYTTTCACCTGCCCTTCCACTTCCCATTTGTACCTACAGCATCTAATAACACGTCAAGTCCTTTAAAGCCAAACTCTTGACAACCATGAATGAAAAAAAACACCTCCTGCAGAGCCATTTCTGATAGGAGATAGAGCAAACTCAAGGCATGCGAAAGAAGGCACATGACCGTAAAACTCTGAACATTGCTTGTTTGTACTTCTCAGAGCTCCAGGTTTAAAAACATTACTAGAAACTTCAACTCCTTAATAAACAAACAGCCAAATAAACCATGTATAGAGAGAAACATGTACTCCAGTCTAAAATTTCACCTGAAAATATATGTGAGAAAGAAACAAGAAGTTTTAGCAAAACAGGTAAGAGGATAAAAATTTGAGGTTCTCTTAGCAGTGGATATATACCAATTCTTTTTTTTTTTTACTCAGCGTCGCCATTCGGAAAAGAAGCCTCTCAAATCCAGTCCCCTTAAAATGACAAACATCCCAAGTCTCTCCAGAAAAGTAACAGGTAAGAGGCTATTTCATAATGCTCTCTGCCAGCTAAAAGAAAATTCTTATCACGACAGTGGCAAAAAGACATTAAAAAGGCAGCTTTTGACTTGCCTAGCCTGGAATCGTTTCCATACAAAACCCCTTTCAAACTGTCTGCAACACACACTCATCTACAGACTGTCAATAAATACTAATGAAAAGATTAAAGTACTTTTCCTCCATGAATTCAGGTTATACAGACAGTTCCCCTTCTCCCAAATCCACAAGGAACATCATCAAAGGGTGCTTGGTACTTTCAGTAGGTCCCCAAGAAAGCAGTCACCGCCTAGGATAATCATCCTTTTCTCATTTCCTTCTTTTCCAGGAATCAGCCCTGCCCAGGGAATTCACCTAATGCATGCACACTGGCTCTCTCACTGCCACAGCTGATGAATCCAAGGCAGGTAACCATCTTCGAGAAACCCTTGCCATAATAGAGAAGCCAGGGAGCACTCCCAGCCTATTCCCATGAAGATTTTCATTTTCTTATCCTGTGGAATAGACTTCAGACACACAACCCAACTGAGTAACCCAGCACTAAAAGAACTGGCCCCAGCACTGCAGAAATGCACTTTCCAGCATCATACAGCCCAAAAGTCACTGTCCTGTGCAGATACCCCTTGTTCTCACACACGTGCATATGCACATAGCCTGGACCAGCTCAGAGCCAGGGTGATTCCATCCATTTCATCAAGGGGCAAAACTCCCCTTTAGCCTTTTACTCTGAAGCAGCAGGACTTCAATCCCCTCCAGCTGCCCAGTCTTGTCTCCCCACCAACCCAGGAACTTCCACCATGCTGTTATTCCCACTGTCCCTCCCCAAGAGTCAGCAGCATTCCAGCTCCAAAAGCTGAGCCTCCAATGCCTCCCAGATTAGGATGCTGCTTCCCTCTCCTGCACATACTTCTCCTGAAATCACCTTTAACCAAAATCAGCACGTGCTTATCTGACAAGAGGAGCTTCCTTAACCCCCCAAACGCTTCTAGAGCCTCCACCCAGCCCTAGCACCCACTCTCACACCCTTCCCCTCCAACCTGTTCTCCGTCTGATCTAATCCCATCTCCACATTAGTCCTTCTACCCCGCCCAGGAACTGGCCCCACACCCACACTGTCCTCCTCTGTCCACCTGCTCCTCACTCCTCCCATCTGCTTCCAACTCCAGCCACATCCACACACAAAACCAGTCCAGTCACCCACAATCCTTAGACTTCCATTTATACAGCCTCCAAACCCAACCCTGCTGCCAAAAATATGTCCCCCTACCCACTCACCTCCAGCCTTACTTTCTCTCCAGACCTACTAAAACTTAAAACCTACATTTTCCTGGCTCAGCAATCCATCACACTCAGCCCCTCCCTGACCCAGTGCCCTACAACCATGTCCCTGCTCCTACACAGCCCCTTAGAATCACAACTGATGCCCAGTGACCCCTCTGCAACCCCAGCAACCAACACCAAATATTCAGCCCCCTTAGAAGTGCCTCTTGGCAATACAAACATCCTGTACCCACCAACTGGGGCACTCGAGCCTGGCTCCTGCCCATCCCTTTAGATCCACATCCCCCTGAATCACCCCCACGCTCACACCCCCAACCAAGGACAAACCAGCCCCTACYGTCCCCTCAAAATGCTCCTACCCTATCCTAACACCTCCATCCTTATCGTCACCTGGACCTGCCCCTCATCTTTATCATCACCTGAGCGTCCCTCACCGTCCCGTTGACCTGCCATTCACCTTTACTGTCACCTCGATCTGCCACTCACCTTTAACCTCACCCGGTCTCGCCCCTCACCTTTACTGTCACCTAGCCCTTCCCCTTGCACCACGACCCCACTGCCCCCACACTCATCCCTGAACACCCTCAACCTCCCACCCCCTTTGAGTCCCCAAACCAGCTTTCCCTACCCACCTCCCTATTTCCCTCAGGTGCTCCTTTGAGCAGCCTGACCCGGGCCACCGAGGCACTGCCGTGTCCCCTCCTTTCCCCCTTGCCCTATCGCTCATCTCCACCCCTGATGCGGCTGCCACACATTCCCCTCCGTTCCCCAAACCAGCCCCTGACCCCCATGCTCCGAGCCAGCCTTTCAGCCCCGTTCCCCGAACCAGCCCCTCAATCCCCGTCCACGCCGACCCTACAGGTCCCCGCCCCCCGACACGTCCCCGCCCTCCGCCCCCCGCCCCCGGACACGTCCCCGCCCTCCGCCCCCCGCCCCCGGACACGTCCCCGCCCTCCGCCCCCCGCCCCCGGACACGTCCCCACCCCCCCGCCCCGCGGGGTCTCACCTGAAGCGCCCCCCGCAGTGCTGGCACTCGCCCCCGGACACGTCCCCACCCCCCCGCCCCGCGGGGTCTCACCTGAAGCGCCCCCCGCAGTGCTGGCACTGGTCGCCCACCCAGCCGGGCTGGCACTCGCACTGCCCGGTGCCCGGCTGGCACCGCCCGCCGTTGGCGCACGGCTTGTCGCATTCCTTGGACACCGCCACCTCCTCGCCGGCGGCGGCGGCGGGGCCCAGCACCAACAGCAGCAGCAGCGCCAGCAGCGGCGGCGGCGGCGGCGCCGGTGACCTCCCGCCCCGCCTGCCCGGTCCCCGCCGCGCCATCTGCGGCCGCTGCCGGGTGGGAGCGGGGCGGGCGGGGGACGGCGGCGCAGCGCGGACCATCGGCCGCCGCGGGGCCTCCGCCGATCCCGCTACGGTGGCCGCGAGTGGGGGGGGAAGCGGGAGGGCGGGGCTAGTGGCGTCACCCCACGGCCATGGCGGCAGGGCTGGGGCGGGCCCGGCAATCACAGACTCACGGGAGGGTTCCACTAATTACAGTCCGTGGGTTAGAGGGAGGGGAACAAGTTCTTGCTTAGATCCTCCAGCTGCACAACTCTGCATTTAGGGGTGAGTTTCTCATCTCAGCAAATTTAACAAGCAGAGAGTTTAAAGCACACGGCAATTCCCAAACCATGAAATGGCATTTCCCAGGAAATTAGTCGGTTTAAAATCGTGCTGTAAAATTAAAGCCCCTTTACTGCTCCCCATTAGTTAAATATTACAGGTGAGCAAGCAGCAGCTGGCACAGCTACAGCACAAGCACTGCCCCTGGTTAAAGGAAGGCTAATAGGAGTAACAATCACAGAATCACTGGGGCTGGAAAAACCTCCGGGATCACCGAGTCCAACTTGTGACTGATCCCCCCCYGGTCACCAGCCCAGAGCACTGAGTGCCGCGTCCAGGCCTTCCTTGGACATCTGAAGGCATGGGGATTCTACCACCTCCCTGCGCAGCCCTTTCCAATGCCTGACCACCCTTTCCATGAAGAAATTCCTTCTGATGTCCAAAGTAAACCTCCCCTGGCACAGCTCGAGGCCATTTCCTCTCGTCCTGTGCATTGTTCCCTGGGAGCAGAGCCCCATCCCCACCTTGCTGCCCCCTCTTGTCAGGGAGTTATGCCCTCATTGAAAGGATTTTAAACTAGGTTTGAAGGGGGAAGTTTATGTGTAAATCAGGAAAATGTCCTTCCCCCCAAGGGTGATGGGCACTGAACAGGCTCTCCAGGGAATGGTCCCAGCCCCAAGGCTGCCAGAGCTGCAGGAGCATTTGGACAATGCTCCCAGGGATGCACAGGGTGGGATTGTTGGGGTGTCCTGTGCAGAGCTGGGAATTGGACTGAATGATCCTTGTGGGTCCTTTCCCACACAGGATGCTCTATTCCATGATATTTTATAACTCTCACACAACTTCATGCAGCATGTGAAATAAACAACTAATTCAACAAGTGTTTCCCTGGACATTGATTTTAGACAACTCTACAACAAGCAAGTACCACCAGCACTGAATTAGGTTTGGAGTGAGGAGCTACACTCATCTCTGTTCACTCTTGCTGCCAGACTTTTATGGCCCTGTCTGTTGTCATTATACATGCAGTTGAATCCATATTTGCTCAGCACATATTTGCTCGGTATATAAACCAAGTTACTACCCACTTCATATGCCCAATGACAGRATAGCCGGTCATGCTAATTAATGAATTGGCCTCTGGGGTGAAATTATGTCCTCATTAAGAAGACTCACAGTGATATTATTAAGGTCAGAACATCATTGCTGGTGGCTGAGTCATGGCTGAGCTGGGTATCACAGATGTGTAAACAGTGGATCTGCCCTGGGAAGCTGGTTCCATGGTATGTTTATCAAAATGGATTAAGTCAGGGTGATATCTGGGGTCAAAAATCACATGAAACCATAACCATAATGCTGCATTGCACAGGCTTTTTATCTTCTGTTGAGATGAGCTCACAGGAGTCCTGAACTCAGAAATAACTCCTTTCCCAATGGCCTGGAATCAACTCTTTCCAATTATCTTGTAACTCAGCATCTCCAGTTTTTCTATTCTTCACTCAACCTGCTATTTCAATCCATTATAACCTCTGCCCACATTCCCAAATCCTCAGCATCTTGCAGCCCTCTGTTGAGGATCCTTCCATTTTCCCCAAAACTCCTCTTCCCTTAGTGCTTCACCTCTGCTGCACTGGTGAAGTCTGAATCTGAACACGATCATGCCCAGACCAAAATATATTCACTTAAGATGCTCATATGCTGTCTGGAGAGGTGTGTGAGGAAACCCTGCACCTAAAAACTGCCACGTGGTCTTACCGTAGAATCCCAGAATGGTTTCGGTTGAAAGGGACCTTAGAGACCATCTTGTCCCACTCCCTTGCCATGGGCAGGACCACTAAACCAGGGTGCTCCAAGCCCTGTCCAACCTGGCCTTGAACACTCCAAGGGATGGGGCAGCCACAGCTGCTCGGAGCAACGTGTGCCAGGGCCTCCTCACCCTCACAGGGAAGAATTTTTGCTAATATCTAATCTAACCTGCCCCCTGGCAGTGGAAGCCATTCTCCCTTGTTCTGTCACACAAGGCCCTTGTCCAAAGTCCCTYTGCAGCTCTCTTGTAACCCCTTTGGGCACTGGAAGGTGCTCGAAGGTCTCCCTGGAGCCTTCTCTTCTCCAGGCTGAATAGCCCGAACTCTTCCTTCAAACACTCTCTGGGTCATTTGAAGTGTTTGTTTCATTTTTTTTTTCCTCTCCAGATTTCCTGCAAACAACTCAACCTTGTTTCATTTCGGTTCCCTTGATCCTGTCCAGACCTCACAGTGGCACGAGTCCCCCTCGTACCAATCAGGAGCTTTTCCACCAAAGTTCCTGAGCTGATACAAAAGTCAGAACAGCAGGAGTAAGCACAGAAACCCTCTATTTTCTATCCACCCAACTGGAAATCCTGCTATGAGCATGTTTGACAACAAAAATCCAATTATTAAGCACATTTAGGTATAAATTCAGAGTTTCCTAGAGGTCTAGTTTGGTTTCTCTTTTTTCTTTGTTTAGATGTGGATGACCAAAGGTCCTTTGAAAATGTGCTTAATAAGGGAAGAAATATAGTAACTAGAGTGCTGCTGGGAACAAAGGTCTGAGAGATTTGCAGTCATGATAGTGATGAATAGCAGAAAAATAAATCTGCACAGTTGCTTTAGATTTTTAGGATAGGGAAAAACTAGTAATAAAACTTTACTGAAGCACAGAAGTTGGGAGAGAAAATGAAGAACCCTGCACTCTTCCAAAGCTGCTGTGGGAATGGTGGTTAGTGAGACTGTGAAAACGTGGACTTGGGTTATGTGCAGAACCCTGGAAGAGCTCTAGTGATTACAAAAGTTTGGATTTTAGGCTTCCATRTAATTCAAAATAAACAATATTTCAGAGGATTATATGATGTTTTGAATTGGAAGGGACATTAATGATCATATGTCCAATTCTGTAGCATCAGGAAGGCTGCTGGATCCATCCAAGTTCAGCAAAAAACATCTCAGTGTCCAAGTTACTTGCAGTGTATCTGCTCTGCCTCTGTTTTTCTTGTAGATTTTCTGTTTTGAGGTCATGTCTTGAAACAGATTTATGGAAAGATTTGACACATCTCTATCTGATTTTAGGGGGAAGATGTGCAGGCTCTGAAGAGCAACATCTGATGGTCTCAAGTTGGGTAACTACRAAATCAAAGTATCTGTTAGAGAAAATGTTGATTTGTATAGACCAGGTACTAAAGTTAGGGCCAGACCTGGGAAGTGTGGCTTCCAGCCCAGAGTCTTAATCTCTGTAAAGCCACTCCTCCAAAGTCCTGGCATATTTTGAGATAACCTCCAGCTTAGCAATGAAAATCAAAATATTGTATAAAGAACAAGGAGGGAAAAGGAAAAAAAAAAAAATAAGTCAAAAGAAAGTAACTTGCATGTCTCGGGAACAGAAAAATCATTTCAGCCAGCCATTTCTGACAGATATTTTTTGAAAACTAACACAGAATAGTAAATTTGCTGCAAGAAAAAAGCCAGCTACATGCTCAAACTGTGATATTTATAAAAAGAAAGGCTTTGTTTGCAAGCAACTCTTCTGCACAGACGAATCATTCCAATCTTTGGAAGGAGCATRTTAAATACATCAGCCCTTTTTTCRAGCATCGAGCAAAGTCCCGAGTGTAACAAGTAAGAGAAAGATCGTTGACCAACAATAGCAAGTTAGATGCAGTCTGGAGAGAGCCTAGATGCTATAAAAATAGCTCTGTCTCCCTCCTTCCTTCCAACAGAGAGCTCAGAAGAGGATAGCGAAAGGCATTCAGAGCCACTGCCACAGTCTGGGATAATGGGGCCCTTCCCACATTCAGCTGACGGAACGGGTTGAAAAGAGAGGAGCTGCCAGCATTATTCGGGGTATTCTTGGGAGGAAAAAAGGGAGTCAAGACGGTTTTGTGTATTCAAAACCAAAACCCAAACAAAACAGTAAGGACAGGCTGCACATTGTTCAGGGCCGCACCAGACGCTCTGCATTTCTCACGCAGAAGCATCTCTGCTATGTCTGATCTCAGCGACCCCCTGCTCTGATGTCAGGGCTGGGGGAGCAGCTGGTGCCCGTGGTGGTTTGGTAGAGCAAGAGCCTTGGCAGCCCCATGATGGGTGCAAGACTCACCCCGCTAACACCGTCCTGAGGGTGCAGACAGGCAGGCATATGGTGCTGCATGTGTTTGAGGAGCTCTCACCTCCCCCAGAGAGATTTACTGACGAGGAAGAGAGGAAAGGAAGGAGATGCTATTGCATTTGTGCCTCCCCATCCTCTCCTCTTCCCCAACTCATTTGCAGAGGCAAATGCAAAAGCACAAAGCTTCCTTGCCTGTGTGGTTTCTGCTGGAAGTCGAGCAGTGCTGCCCAACCCTTGCCGACAGAGCTACAAGGAAACGTGATTGCTGCCCTTGACATGCAGCCTGGCACTGGCTGACTCACATATCTGGGGTGATCGGTGATTCCCCGATCAGCCCCTGGCACCACCATTCCCATGGCAGTTTTCACTTCCTGGGAACCAGCATGGCCCCATCAGAGGTCAGGCACCACTCCAGGGATGCAGGTGTGTTTCTGGCCGCTGCACAGACAGACCCTGTGCAATACCCAACCTCTGCTGGGTGCAATTCCACCACCAATTCTCTCTCTCTCTCCTCTGGCTCACATATCAAATTGACTCCTTCCAGCTCTTGGGAAAGATGTTGGAATGGTATTCACTATCTGGGAGGAGATACTAAGCTCCATTTTCTCACCTGCTTGAAGCCTTAACCACATTCCCTGGCTACAACCAGGTAAACAGCAGTGGCAGAAGACACCAGCCTCCAGCTTCAGGGCTGTTTTGGTGACTCCCTGTCAAAAATCTCTGCTGGAATGTACACCTACTTCTCCTTGCTGGGGGATAAAGCAGGGCTGGCTGAGGTTGTTTGGGTACCTGCCTCTTGGCTGAAGCTAACAAGGCAGCATGTTCATTAGCAGCTCTCAGGAGAGCCACTCCTGCCAAAGACGTGATGTGGCTGTACATGAAAACATGCTGTTAAAAAGCCAGTCAGTGCAAAGTCCTTTCCATGGTTGACTCCTTTGTGTTCCTCACAAAAACAGCCTCAGGGCTCCACATCTCCAGCTCCACGGAGCTCGGGCTGGTGGCCTTTCAGTGCTGTGATGTGCTGTGCTGCTGGTCTGCCAGCTCCCCATTAGCTCTCCTACAGGGCTGGAAGCAGCTATTTTAAATGTGACTTCATGCTGGAGAAAAG
Source organism: Amblyornis subalaris (assembly GCA_018881555.1). Classification (NCBI taxonomy): domain Eukaryota; kingdom Metazoa; phylum Chordata; class Aves; order Passeriformes; family Ptilonorhynchidae; genus Amblyornis; species Amblyornis subalaris. Next base: position 34,959 of record JACAXG010000201.1, on the reverse strand, counting down.
AGAGACCATCAAAAAGTTACAGACTCCGAAAGCAAGTCCAGAAAATGGAACAGAGCTGGGGAAGGGTCTGGAGCACAAGTCTGCTGGGGAGCAGCTTAGGGAGCTGGGGGTCTTAGCCTGGAGAAAGGGAGGCTCAAGGGGGACCTTCTCCCTCTCTAAAACTCCCTGAGAGGAGCGTGCAGCCAGCTGGGAATTGGGCTCCTCTCCCAAATAACAAGGGACAGGACAAGAAGAAGTGACCTCAAGTTGTGCCGGAGCAGTTCGGATTGGATATTAGGGAAAATCTCTGCATGGAAAGGGCTGTCCAGCCCTAGCACAGGCTGCCCAGCCCTAGCACAGGCTGCCCAGGGCACTGATGGAGTGTCCATCCCTGGAAGGATATAAAAGCCATGTGAGTGTAGCAGCTGGRGACATGGGTTAGTGGTGGCCTTGGCAGTGCTAGTGGAATGGTTGGACTCGATGTTCTTGGTTTTCCAGTCCTAATGACTGTGATTCTATGAAAGCACAAATACCCTCATCCTGACATTTACAAGGAAGAGAAATGCCTGAGTCTAACATTTGGGCTCTATCCCATCAGCAGGATGTTGCTTCTCAAAACTTATTGTTTGTTTTTCATACAACCCCCTCGGTGATGATGCCTCTGAAGTTTCTTGCACCTTTCTTCCTCACAGCCAGATTTACACTGGACACTGTTTTAGCAGATGTGCACTGAATCTGTATGTTCATGACTGAGGAACGGAGTTAAATTATGTGTCAAATTATGTTGTGTTGCATTTCATAGGTCTCATCCTTAAGATGTCTTGCAAACTGCACTGCACACCAGTACCATAAAGCTCCAGGACTTGGAGCATTGCCTGCCCGGCTCTGAAAGAGCTTGTCTGAAGGGAGCTCCAGCTTCATACCAGTTGAATACCATCAGCTATAGGAGAGTTGCTCCTTTTTCATAGTATAATACTTCACCTCTGCTCTGGAGACAGGCTGTGAGAGTTGGGATTGTTCAGCCTGGAAATGAGAAAGCTCCAGGGAGACCTTTAAGACACTTCCAGTTCCTGGAGATATTCAAGAACCATCTGGATGCAATCCTGTGCCGTGTGCTCTAGGATGACCCTTTCTGAGCAGGGAAGTTGGACCAGATGACCCACTGTGGTTCCTTCCAAACTGACCAATTCCAAATATTCTGTGAATAAAGGGGCTCCAAGAGAGCTGGAGAGGGACTTTGAAAAAGGGCTTGGAGTGACAGGAAAAGGTGAATGGCTTCCCACTGCCAGAGGGCAGGTTAGATGAGATATTAGGAAGAAATTGCCCAGAGAAGCTGTGGCTGCCTCACCCTTGGAAGTGTTCAAGGCCAGGTTGGACAGCGCTTGGAGCAACCTGGTCTAGTGGAAGGTGTCCCTGCCCATGGCAGGTGTTGGAACTAGATGGTCTTTAAGGGCCCTTCCAATTAAAAACATTCTGTGATTCTATGATTCTATAAGTAAAATTAATATTAGAGCAGCAGCATTAGCACTAAGGATAACCGAGGTGGGCTGCTGACTTTCCTGGGTGAAGTTACACTGGTTTAAATCCACTTAATAACTGTCTGGGGACTTTGTTGGCAGAATATGTGCAAACCCTGTTGTTCTGCCACCTCAGGCTAAATTAGTTTCCTCAGCCATGGAACCTCTGGCATAAAGACCCTCACATTTATAGAAAGTTTATGAAACTGCACTTTATTCAAACTTTTATACATGGACTTGTCATTAAGAGAATGACTGGTCTGGCTGACTTCTGTGGGAGGGGATGGATGTGTAGCTAAACCAGTGCCTGCAGCTTAAGGAGAGTGGAAATTCCCCATGGACTGGTCTGTGGCCTGTTGAAACAGCACAAAAGGAACTTGGTTTTTAGATTATATCAACATGTTTTGCTTCCTCCTATCGTGACAGGCCAAACCAGTAAGGAGTTACTGATTTTACATTGAAACCAGTTCTCCAAACACCTCTTCAAAATAGTTAGGAAAGTATAATTGGGATAATAGAGCCTAGGATAATAACAGTCTTGAAGCAGGTATTTTGCTAGAGGTTGCATGAATAGCACTGGAGAGTAGGAAATGCCTAAAGGAGGGGGGATGGACATACAGAGAACACACAAAATACAGGGGTGAATTCTTACGGGTGGAGAAAACAGAATTGTGGAATCACAGAAGAACTGAGGTTGGAAGAAATCTGGTTCAACCCTCTCCCCTTCCACCAAGCAGCTCAAATCACCTTGGAGAAATATTTGGCGCTTGAAGATAAATGACTAGTCAACACCTCTGAGCACAAAATCAAGATTAATAGTTTCATGCAACTTAACTGCAGTACAGCTGTGGATGCCTACCTATTACAGAGCTTAACAGGGGATTAAACCAATTTTAGGAGTGAAAGAACCTTGGAAGCATGTTCGTTCCTTCCTTGGTAGAGATGGTGTAACTCCATCGGGAGGCGTACCACTAGGGCATGGGGTTTGGGTGGCACAGAGACTAGGAATAAACTGCTGGGAGCAGACATGCAGCAGCCTTGCCCCCAGGGTGAGTCATTGCAAAATCCAGGTGCGAGGGCAGGAGGAGTGGTGAGGAAAGGGAGAGAGAAGTGAACAGAGGAGGAAATAGATTCTACCATACAACTGTTTTGTGTGGGATTTAAGACAGTTCATGGAATCAGAGACAAGGAGGAACCCTTAGCTCACGGAGGCTGACTTCCTGCATTTTGGTTCCATCCTGTTGCCAGGGATGCAGATTGGGATCCCACCCCATTCGCAGTCCCAGAGAGTCTCACATCTCCGGGCTCCCAGGTTTTGCTGGAAAAACTCAGCTTTGTGGCACAATTCAGGGTGATGGCCACTGCAGTTTGAGCCCTGTGCAGCTGTTCCAGGAAGCAGAACATGTGGCTCAAGGAAGATATTGCTATGGAATCCCTTGGGAGGAGACAGTTTTTCATTATAATCCAGAAAGGTCTGGGGGGCTGGATTTGGTTTTATTTTTTTTCCAGTTTAAATAAATATAGCTTAAATGTAAAATGTTGTGATCTATGAAACAAATACAGAAAAGTCTTTTGACATTTCTTCCAGTGCTTTGACCTCTCCTCAGTAAGATTGTGTGAGTGTCCAGTCTGAGCAAAGGCAGCCAAGGAGGAAAGGTGGGAGGCAAAGGAATGGGAAAAAAATGGCCCCTATTCAGCACAACCTCAAGTGCAGATTCACAGCTATTGGGAGGTGATGAGACACCTGCCAAAACAAGAACTGTTGGTTTAGAAGGAGTGGAACTGTTTTGTCCTCTGCTGAAAGGATCTACCCTGAGCACAAAAAACGGCTACTGCTGTTTGAGAATGCAGATGGAAAACAGAGCGGGCTTTTCCGCAACGAGATGCCCCAGGGGTGTCTTTATAGCAGGATTGTGTGTTTTAGAAATAGCATTGGATAGATGCATTATCTGGGAATCTATGAGTCAGCTTGTGTTTGGTACTGGCAGATAAATGTACTATTTAATCACACGGAATAATATCCACCTTGGAGGAACAGCCTCAGCTGTTGATATGACCAACACGTTTGCTAACGACATGCAGAGAACAGCGTTAGGAAGCCGTTGTGGTTAAGTCTGGAACAGTCAGGGAGAGCCAAGAAAATGCATTCCTTGGTTGAACTGTGCTCCAGCAATGAGTAAGTGGTGATGGCCTTTGCGGAGCCACTAACGCCATCCTTGCTCCAGGCCAGAAGTGCTGCATCGTCTCTGGGTTACTTGATATTTTATAGATAGCACTGCCTCTGCCCCAAAGGGTGAGACTCACCTCAATGGGCCTGTGAAACTGGCAGCGAAGATTCATAGATGAGATGCCAGGAAGAAATTCTTCCCTGTGAGTGAGGTGAGGCCCTGGCACAGGTTGCCCAGAGAAGCTGTGGCTGCCCCATCCCTGGGAGTGTTCAAGGCCAGGTTGAAGCACCCTGGGATAGTGGAAGGTGTCCCTGCCCACGGTAGGGGATTGGAATAAGATGGTCTTTAAGGGCCCTTTCATTCCAAACCATCCTGTGATTATGTCTTCACCCAAGCCAGTCCCAGAGGTTTTTTCTGTGGTCAGTAGAGAATTTATCAGAAGTCTGGAGCCGCTCTCCTATACAGAAAGGCTGAGCAACTTGGGATTGTTCAGCCTGGAGAAGAGAAGGCTCCAGGGAGACCTTATTGCAGCCTTTCAGTACTTTTAAGGGGGCCTGTAAGAAAGATGGGTAAAAACTTTCAAAGGAAATTTTGTCTTTGAAACGGGAAATCAAAACTCTGCCATGCTTCGATCTGCAGATGAGTGTGAGTGGGATCCAGTTATCTGTTGTGTTTGGAAAGACTTTAGAGACCCAGGAGAAAGTACATACCACAGGGCTGCAATGCAGACATCCGTGTCATCCACAGGCAAGATTAAGGAGCAAGTTAATGAAAAAGCTGGCAAAAATTCTGGGGGCTGCAAAAGGCTGCAGCTACATGGAGAATAAAGTCGCAAAGAAGATGCTTTGTTTGGTGCAGGCTCAGACTGTGAGGCAGGGGAAGGATGGAATCACAAGGGCAATGTGTTTGAGGGATGAGCTGGGAAGATGATCCCAGCAGCAATGGAGGAGTACCAACACGCTCACAGAGAGGGGTCACAGATAACCCAATGCCTCAGGCCACCTTTCAACCCTTTGGCTCACACAGAAACCTCATGACCATGTAAAGTGTCTCTTTTTCACAATAAGCCCATTTTATTTTTACTACTTTTTCACTTTCCCTTTGCTCAGAAATGAATGGATTACTTTTGGGGCAAAAATAGCAAGAAATAGGTGATTCGCATGCATGCAGAACTCAAGGTAAAGAGTGAGGAGCTTGAGGGGAAAATAACTCACCTTGTGATATGAGGAATTATGAGTGGGAACCAGGGGGTTAAGAATGGGAATTTTCATGCTGGAGTAATTTTAATGACACACAACAAGCACCTTGCCATAATTAAGTGCTAAGAAATAACAACCTACCATTAAGTGATCACATTATAGTCTCAACAGTGATCGTGTAGCAGCCTCGATATCCATGGTGTCAAACCAGGATATTCACTGGAGGATTAATGAGCAGTTAAAACACAAAAGCTCCTTGCCAGAAGGTTTTCTCCAGGAAATGCCTGTAGGCTCAGTTGTTGTTACTTAAATAAACAGAACAGCATTGTTGAATATGAACATTTTTACAGTGTCTTATAAAAATGTCAGAATAGAGGTGAAGAGGAAGTATTTTACAGCAAATATCCAGAAGCAAATCTGTTTTCCGCATGGTTTGCCACAGCTTTAACACCCCAAACTCCCTGATTTGCTCACAGGTACCATGCTGTGATCAGTGCTTTCTGACCATTTTAGGGAGTCCTCTGCCCTGGAGAAGGGTTATTTCATAGAATCATAAAATGGTTTGGTTTGGAAGGGGGCTTAAAGATCACCTAGTTCCAAACCTCTGCCCTGAGCAGAGATGCCACTCACTAGACCAGGTTGTTCAGGGCCCTTGATTTCTTCTAAACCGGTTTTGTGAGGGACGTTATATATCATTCTCATTTCCATACTCTTTTTCCTGGTGTGAAAATATCTTCACCTTCTTCTGCCCAAGCCCACAGAGCATGACAAACTCCTGGCTGATGGGTAGAAAAGTTGGCAGAAGCTTCCGAAGAACACCTAATCCAAGAATTGGGACTGCTGGTGTTACTTTCTTCAGCCTGGTATCTCACATTAGAAGAAAAGGATTAAAAAGGCTTAGAGAGGGGAGCTGGTCTTGTGTTTGTATGAGAATCACTGTGAAACCGGTGATAGAATGCTCTGATGCCTGTTTTTAGAGGATTTGTCTTGTGGGACGTCTTCCTATAAAAGTCACCTGTCTACCTAGGAAGTGCTGATGGCTGATAACAGGGCAAGGCAGGAGGGTGGATGAGGGTGACTCAGGAGCCAGGTGCTGTCAGGGAAATTAACTCTCTTTGTAGACATTGAGAAAATGAACTTGTTTTAGTCTCTGTCATCCAGGACTGAGTTCTGTTACATGAGCTCAAACTCCCCATAGGAGACATACTGGACACGTCACATGGGGTGAAGCCATGGGATTTCATGGATCACTGGCCACTTCTTGTCTCCAGAGGGAAACCAACATCAGATGGGTGGAGAAACCACTGAGCCAACATCAGTGGAGATGAGCAGGTGCAGGAGTGACAACCACTTAGAATCATAGAATCACAGGATGGTTTAGGTTGAAAGGGAGTTAAAGAACATGTGGTTCAACCCCCCTCCCATGGGCAGGGATGCCACTCACTACATCAGGTTATTCAGGGCCCCATCCAGCCTACCTCTGAACACTTCATAGGATGGGGCATCCAAAACCTTGTTGGGAAGGCTCAAAATATGAACTGGAAAATCTCTTCCCAGTGCCGGTGGTCTTCCTCAGTAGGTCTGCAAATCAGTGCTGGAGCAGAGGACCTTTTTCTAATACGTGAGTCTTGAGAACCTCACCCTTGGAGTGCTCTGGCCTGTGTGTATACTGCCCTAAGCCACTGGACACAGGCCACTGGGTTGGGATAGTTCAGCCCAGACAGTTCAGGTCACCCTTTCTTTGGCCTGTCTCCACTACTGGGTGACAGGACTAAGAACCTACAGATGGACAGACATTGGCCTGTCAAGTCCTCTGCTTTCCAGCTTCTTCACTGCTGAAGAAACCAAGCTACAAGTGAGCAGATTCACAGAGAGCATCCCCACAGCTCTGTCAGCACCCAGAATTCACAGATGCTCCCCGACATTTTCTCTGTCCCTCACATCTTCTGTAATATTATCCAGAGGACTTGTCCATCCCACTGGCATCACTGTTTCTGCCCCAAATGCCTGGATCAAACCCACAAGTAGCTTTTCCAGGATTAGATATTAGGAAGAAGTTCTTTACAATGAGGATGGTGAGGCCCTGGCACAGGTTATCCAGAGAAGCTGTGGCTGCCGCATCCTTGGAAGTATCCAAGGTCAGGTTGGACGGGGTTTGGAGCATCCTGGTCTAGTGGAAGGTGTCCCTGCCCATGGCAGGGGGTGGGAACTGGATGATCTTTAAGGTCCCTTCCAGCCCAAACAATTCCATGATTTTATGAAGGCTATAGTTCACCTGCCCTTGGCACAATTCATCACAATCCCATGATTTATCTTATAAATCTACTTCTGGTGTCTGACTCTCAGGTGACAGAGGTCTTGCAGACATAGGATAAAGCCCTGTGTTTTCCCATCTGCTCCTGATTACTCCTGATGCATCCCAGCTCCCTGATGCTAGCAGGAACATGCTGCAGTCCACTCCAGCTTGCACAAGCTTCCTACAGCCCCAGCAACCTTCTTTCCTTTCCAGCTTGCAAAAACCAGGCTACAGCAACTCAGGTATCCAAAACCTCCTCATTTTGCACACAGGAGACTGTCCCCTCTGTGCCTTGCACTTACCGTTCCCCGGCTGACCCCAGCTACATACAAGTTCCAGCAGTTTTCTCTTCGCAGGATTTTTGTGCAACATTTAAATCAAGTGCATGAATGATTGGGAACTAAACCTTTTCAATCAGGAAATGCCTTCAAGAAGGCATCGGCTCCCACCACGTTCACAGCCTCACAGCATCTGGCAGAGCCCTTGGATTCCCCAAAATGCACTCAGCTGCTTCTGAATGGGAAATCCTATAGGGAGGCAAGGTAGAAATTTGTTGTATGGGATTTTGTTTCTTTCTGGAATAGTTGGAAGAGGAGAAGAAGGGAATGAAAAGGAAAAGCTTAGCGAAATCAGACTTGGTTTTCCGAAGCAGAACATCTGAGTACCTCACTTCTGCCTCTGAGTGCCTCACTTCCCTGCCCCACTCCCAACATTCAGCCAGCTCAGCTCTGGGCTCTGGTCTAGTTGAATGCAGACAAATTCTTTCTTGTGAATGTGGCAAGGCCCTGGCGCAGGTTGCCCAGAGAAGCTGTGGCTGCCCCATCCCTGGAAGTGTCCAAGGCCGGGTTGGACTGGGCTCAGAGCAACCATGGATAGTGGAAGGTGTCCCTGCCCATGGCAGGGAGGGTGAAACTGAATGATCTTTAAGGTCCCTTCTAACCCAAACCATCCTGTCATTGTATGGTTCTATGATCTGACACATAAACACTGTGAGGACAACAAACACGAAACTTCAGGCTATGAAATCTGGCTTTGAAGCTTTGTCATTCTTCAGTCTCCAGTGCAGGATTTTTGCTGCGGTGGCTTCTGCTCCAAGCGATTTCCCACTCCAGCAAACAGGCTGGCTACTGCAAGGCAGGAGCACAATCTATCTGCCCATGACAGCTGAATTGGCCTGAGCTCTGTGGAGCTAATCAGCCATGAAAATGCCCCTCCTTGCCATCCTGATGAGAGACATTCTCTTTTGAGCCTGGTCAAAAGGGTAGGAGGCCTTTCAGGGAGATTTCAGCTCGCCCTTGGGAGCATCCCATGTAGTCAGAGAGCTCAGAGCTTTCTCTTAACCCTCTCCTACCCCAGAGTCAGGAATTTCTGAAGGACAATATAGGATTAATACAAGACTTGTGCATTTGAGATCTTTTAATTATTTGTCTTAGAGATCTTCTTAATGTGTTTCTCCCAGCCCTGAGTGTCTGCAAGTGCTGGTCATCCATTGTCCTCCACACCTCCAGCTCCCCCACTACCCTTGGCATTCTTGACCACCAGAATCATAGAATGATCGTGCAATCACAGAATGGATTGGAAGGGACCATCTCATTCCACCCCCCTGCCACGGGCAGGTAGACCAGGTTGCTCCAAGCTGTGTCTGACCTGGCCTTGAACACTTCCGGGGAGGATATCAAGAATTGTCATACTGGGAAACCTCCTATAGCACCTCACTGGAAATGTTCTTGCACATTGGGTTTAGCCCAATGTCCTAGCACAGCTAAAAGGATACAATTCYTGGCCTCTGTTCTTATACCTGTGTCGTACATCCAGGCTCACATCCCAGCAGCCACAGATGGGATTTATCTCCAGCATGCATAGGACTGTTATCTGTGCCTCTGTTCAGATTGTCAATGCCAGCAGGACCCTGTGCTGCTATTTTCCCCTCATTATTCCCTGTATCTCCCTAAGGCAGCAATTTTTCCTTGTGCTTCACCTCTCTGAGCAGCAACTCCAGTAGTAGCCCAGTATCAGCCCTGGAGGCTATGAAATGCAATAGAAATTACAGGATATTTATCCTGCCTCCCAGCTGGGCGGCATTCACTGTCAGGGCTCTGATGAGCCCAGATTTAGGACACAACTGCAAAGAATAATTTGTGAGTCAGGGGCTGAGATTTTCAGGGGGTTAATGAAGACCCTTCCCATTAGTGAGTTGGACAGAGGGGATGACCATCCTGAAAGGAAATGGTGGTAATTTTCTCTGGAGGAGGATACTTACTTTGGAAGAAGGTGTTTCTCTGTGTGAGAGCAGGCTGATCTCTCTTACTAATTATTAGTAGTAACTATAATAACTAATTTATTATTAACAGGCTGAGAGAGCTAGGGGGTTCAACCTGGAGAAGAGAAGGATTTGAGGAGACCTTTGCACACCTTCCAGTGCCTAAAGGGGCTCCAGGAGAGCTGGAGAGGGACTTTGGAGAAGGGCCAGGAGTGACAGGACAAAGGGGGAAGGGCTTCCTGCTGTCAGAGGACAGGGTCAGATGAGATATTGGGAAGGAATTGTTCCCTGTGAGGGTGGGGAGGCCCTGGCACAGGTTGCCCAGAGAAGCTGTGGCTGCCCCATGCCTGGAAGTGTCCAAGGCCAGGTTGGACAGGGCTTGGAACAGCCTGGTCTAGTGGGAGGTGTCCCTGTCCATGGCAGGGATTGGAATGAGATGGGCTTTAAGGTCCCTTCCAACCATTCTATGATTAATAATAATATTAACTGGTCTTGCAGCAGCATTCGAGGTTACAACCGCAAAGGACATGCTGGCCGTGCCATTCTGAAGAGGACGTCCCTCTCATGGGGCTGATAAGGCAAGCTGCACTTTTTGCATCACTGTGATCAGCTATGACCTCCCAGCTTGGGTCTGAGAAGGCTCAAAATTTAGGTCCAGGAGTCACGTCATCCCGGTCCCTCTCCTGCTGATTATCCATCAAAGGCATATCATGAACCCTGAGCAAAATATTGCTCTATCAATAACCCTGGAGAGCAGAGAGGAAAGGATGGCATGTCTGCAAGCAGGACTGGAATATAAATCCACTGGTGTTCCTTTTTCTTCCACAATCCTCAAGTACTGCAATTAACAAAGTAATGGAATGAAATTATGGATTCAGCATGATCTGAAGACAAATCTTTCCAATTCTCTTCCAACTCTGTGAGTTCGTCATGCCAGATTGGTTCAAGATAGATGGTTATGGATTCATGGCACATCTGAGCTCAGAGCGCCAGGGGCTGCTGTGCTTCAGTGCTCTTCTCCATGCCAAAAACCAGTCACTCCTTGCTGTGAGAGTTGTGAGGGAATATTCCCAATATAAATGATTTTATATTATAGAGGACTTGCCAGCAGAACACTTCTCTGTCCAAGCAGTTCATCTCACGCCCAGCCTTCCTATCATGGCTCTGCACTTTATAGGGAGGGAGGGGTTCAGTCTTCATCACCAAATCCTCTTGATATTACCAGAAAAGGAGGCAATTGCTCCCAACAGTTTTGCTGAAGTAACTTGTCCAATCTAGAGAGGCCACTAAACTCATCACACCAAGCTAATGAATACCTGGTAGGAACAATGGTCAGTCACTGCACAGCCATTGTGGATTCTGGCCCATTCTCAGCCCTGATGATTTCTTGCAGTGATTTATTTAAGCCCATACCAGGGTTGCTCAAGACCTGAGTCTGCAAGCTAAGTCCATCACTCCTGGACTTGATTTTTTTATTGCAGAACAATCCATCCTGCCATGACAGTATCTCTTTATCATCAGACAATGTTGCTCAGAGCATGTCGCCACCTTATTTTCCATTCATGGGTCATCTGGTTTTGTCGTCCACTAGCAGGGAAGCATGTGTTCAGCCATTCAGGTTCATTAATAGATGATGCTGCTCTTCAGCGAGCAAGACAGGGAAAGCACATGCTGGGTTGAGAAGTGTTGGTCAGACAAGTGTGCAGCAACATGTGCTCATAAATTTTAGATCCCCAGATCTCTCTGCCTGTGGAGTTCTCCATTCTCCCAGGCTTCAGCAGGTCAACCAAGGAAACCAAAACCTGAGTTTATCACAAATCCACCATGTGAGCTCATGTGCTGGCAGAAAGTCAATGCAGATAGCTGGACGTGTTCTTGCTCCAGGCGATGCATTTTCCAGGTCTGAGCAGCACCAATACTGTTGCCTCGAAGCCCAAGGGTGGAAGTCTTCCCTCTTCCCAGGGAACTCATTCCTGCTGCAGAGGTGGGATTCCCTCAGCATGATTCATCTGTCGGGTTGGGGGACTATTTGTTGTCTCCATGTTTCCTCATGCACCAGAGGTTGTGGTGATGTCCTCTGGAATGGCCTCTGATGGACCACAGCAATGGCAGCATGGAGGAGAGACTCTAATGGGAAGGTGCTCTGCAGCCAGGGAGAAAATTATCTAGAGAGGTTGTTAATTTAGCAAATTACCATAAAGTTCTGCTCCAGCTGTTGGTGGCTTCAAGAAGCTGCAAAGCTTCTTGGTCAACCTTTTTTCTGCTGGTTTGGTGATCAGATATGTTGTAATATGGTCAGATTCAGAATCATGGAATTTAGGTCAGAAAAGAGCTCTAAGATCATTGGGTCCAACCATTAACCCAGCACTTCTACCTATGCAGTACTGTTGCCTTCTGATAAGAAGACAAGGCGACCTGGTTTCAAGAAGCTAGCACGGCAGCCCGGCCTACCCCGTGGCCACTCGGGCCATGGACGCACAGACACCAATGTGGTGGATGGTCAAATGGCATTTATTATCTTATCTCATGAGGTTAAATAGTAAGGAGCTTTACTACGTCAGGAAAAGGGGGACTGTGGGATAGCTGGAGTTAGTAAGGAGTGGAAAACTACTGGGGTTAGAGGGGTCTGCATGCTGTTATCACAAAGGAATGAAGGGAGGTAGATTCCTTGCTGCTCCTGCTTTCCGTCACATCGCGTGATCTTCCGTCCGCCTGTCCCTTTCTACCACACAGTACAAATAACAACTCAAGACAGGCTGTTGATTACGGTGGGTGAAGTATTCATACACTTGCCTTGAAACCACTCATCAGTGGTTTCACCTCATTACACAGATTCCTAAAGTACCTGCTCCTATTCTTCTGTTCAATCACCCTCATGGTGCATTTTTCCTTCCTTATATGCAGTTGGATCTCTTTTTCCTAAAAATTGCACCTTGTCCCTCTGTTGTGAATCTCTGGGAAGTCTCTCTCTGTCCTCTCTGTCATCCTCCCCACTCTCAAGATAGTAGAAGGCTTTACAGGACCTCTTTAAAGTTTATTTGTATGCAACCAGCTGTAGACAAGTTCTCTTAAATATTGCTAGCTTCCTAAGCCCATCTGCAATATGGAGATCTGAAAATAAGGATCTGATGCACTTGTCACATAAGAATGCCTGGGGAAAGAGCAGAGCTCAGCTGGATCCTGGGAAGGAGCACAGTAGAGGGGCAGGTTTGTCCTGAAGAACTATCCATCTGTATAACCTTTGATGGGGTTGTTTTGTTCTATAGCAATGATCTTGCAACTCTTCTACTTAAATTGTTTTTTAGTATTTAGGCCCATTTCTCTGCTCTTCAGGCTTGAGGGGGTGGGGTTTATTTGGAATGCTGGATGTCTGGGAAGCCAGAGCATGCTCTGTGTGCATGAGCTGCCTATGCTCTGCCTGGACCTCTCTGTGTCCTCCTCCCTCCATCCTGAGGATGCCCGAGATGGGTTGCACTCACCAGGCATTAGCTTAGCCTTGACGCCATGTTGAGTCACACAAACTGTTCCCATGTTCTTCAGCTCCTCGATGGAGCCATATATCCCTCATTTTTCTGCCTGCTCCTGTCCCAGACCGCCTGTACCACCTCCTTGTTGGGCACACGTAGACCTTCACTTCCAAGGGACACATGTCTGGGTGCTTTGAGCTCTGTTCTCAGCTACCTGCCTCTATGAAGGTTTTCAATATTTGTTAACAACCACCTTCAAAAGAGGGCAGTGATTAGGGACGGAAAAAAGCCTCTGAGAAGGCTGTGGTTAGACAGGAATCTGAGGCTGGGCGGGCTTCACCCTGGCTCTCTGTGCTCTTAAGGTGGCCTGGCTGTGATGTGAGGGTTTTTAAGTCTAGTTCAACACCAAGTCCCCTCCTGCCCCAACCCAAAAGTGACTTTGGCCTTAAAAAATTAAATAATGCTGAATTTTCAGAATTTGCTCCACACACAACTTCTTGAGTTGGAAGGAGAAATGTGACTTTCATAAGACCTTTTTTTCTTCTGGCCTCTGAGAGGCAGAGCTCAGGAAACTGTAGAATCACAGAAGGGTTTGGGTTGGAAGGGACCTTAAAGCTTATCTTATTCCATCCCCTGCCATGGGCAGGGACACCTTCCACTATCCCAGGGTGCTCCAAGCCCTGTCCAATTTGGCCTTGAACACTTCCAGGGATGGGGCAGCCACAGCTTCTCTGGGCAACCTGTGCCAGAGCCTCACCACCCTCACAAGGAAGAATTTCATAGCAAATATTTCATTTATTTTATATAATTAAAATTAATTTGAACAGTAAATCCTTTCCTTGCAAGGCCCATTTGACATCTCCGAGCACTGCAGAAGCTTGAACACCCCAGATTCTTGTGGTTGCATTGATTTTCCACAGCTCGGTGACTTAATGATTCTTGGAGCAGAAATGCAGTGTGCCATGTGCCTGTGCAGCTGTGGCTTCAGCTGGGGGATGTATTCAAGCACCCTCCGAGATCCTTTCACTGGGATATCTCCTGGCACTAAGCAGCCTTGTCTGGTGGCGTGGTCAGGGAAGACCCACATCCCAAGGAGTCCAACAGGATTTCCATCCAGCTTGCTGAACCACTTGACAAAATCACATCGTGAAGAGCATTGCCAGGTGATGCCAAGTGTTCTTTGAGCCTCTTGGACTACACAAGCAAGAAAAAGCTCRTGACAGGACTCATCTGGAAGGATGTCAGCAAAGGGAGAGAGCTTGCTCCCCCCCAGCTGCCGCACTGCTCCAGCCCTCAGAGGTGACTTGAAGACACAGCAGAAGGAGATCTGCTGGGAAAGAAGGAGCTATTTTGCAGGTCACAAAAAAAGCATTTGTGACTGCAGCCGCCTTACAAACAGAGGCCCCTTATTGTTTGCAGAGACACCCTTGGCAACCTTTCGGAGCAGCCTGGAGATGAACCAAGAAGGCCTTTGTGAAGCCTTATAAAGGAGCATTATGAGCAGGGGGCCCCACAGGCGGGCAGGATGTGCTGGGGTGATCCTCCCCAGAGGGAGCTGTGGGAAGCAGGAATCTCCAGGAGATRTTTTGTACTGGAGCTGGTCTGGATCCAGGCTCCCATGTGCTGAGGACAGGACAATTGCTCCCACCTTCCTGTGCAGAACATCCTTATGGTGAAGAGAGAAGCTGTTTGGGAAGCTGAGTAAGAGATATGGATGATCTGACCTGAAAAACTTCACTGATACCCACCATAGTTATGGSAGGAATGGGGTGGAGGAGTTTGGGTCCTGGATCCTGGTCCTGCTGCCCCGCTGCAGAGCATCTGATAGCACTGGGCAGATGTCCCAGACCAAGAAAATCCTGTTTTCCTGTGAAAATATAAAATAACAAGTGGCAAAATCCAGTCCTTCTTGCTTAATGGGATATTAGTGATCAGACCCCAAGCCTGAATCAGGCCCTTGGGTTCTGGAAAGGATTTTCCTTGTCTTTGGTCACTTGGCAGCATGAGGAAAATCTAATAGCCAAGAAAAAGTGCTCTCTGGAGGGAGGCATGAGTGTGTTATGGATGATAAAATGAAGATGGTTTCATCTCAAGCTTGTACACATGGTCTCACACTTGTAGGGGGGTCTCCCTTTTGTTGCTTCTATGGCTGACGGACCACCTGCCTTGAGATGCTGAGACAAGGCAGCTGYGTACCCAGCCGTGGCAAGAGGTACCTACAGCCTTCCTCAGGGAGGATGGTCTAAAAGTCAGGGATGATTTTCTATCTCTATATCTCGAGGTGTCTTGTTGAGCYAAGAGGTAATAATATGGAAGCTCCCAAATCCTGTCTGTGTGCTTGTCACAGCAGTAGGACACATCACCTTGTCCATGGTGTGAGCAAACCAGCCTTTCAGAAGGAGAAGGAGGAGGTTGGTTTGTGTGACAGCCACAGCTGGGTCTGTGCTTCTGCAAGCAGAGCAGAGGCAGAGAAGAATTAGGCCAACGCAACTCTGGGTGTATTTGGTSGAGGTGACAGCAGCAGGGAAGCTTCCAGCTATGCTGGACTGCAAACTCTACAGGGTGAGGCCGCAAACCCTGCTGGAATGCTGAGAAATGGTGCTCTTCCTCCTTTTTCCCTTGGTTTTGTGACAAAGTCTGCYCCAAAGCCAGCCTTCTTGTCACAAGAGGGGACCACAGAGCAGAGAACCCTCTATTTTGTCACGAGAGCTGCACATCTGTCCCTTTATGCAGGACAGATATGTGGGCTAAGCCCACCGATGACCCAGCATGTGCTCCCTGTGCAGTCAGAGGTGTTGAGACCAACGAGAAAAGGCCATCAGTGGTTCTTTGCCTGTAGCCAGAGGGCCCTTGAGAAGATGGAGAGGTGGGATGAGCTATCCTGCAAACCCCCTAATGTGTGGGTGCTCAGAGCTGCCCCTCACCAGAGTACCCCCAGACCAGGCTGATGGTCTGCATTTCATGTGGGCTGGCAGRGGTGAGATCAGGCTGCATGCCTAATAGGGGGTTTACAAGAGAGCTGGATGGGGGACTTTGGACCAGGGCCTGGAGTGACAGGACAAGGGGGAATGGCTTCCCACTGAATGAGGGCAGGGTTAGATGGGATATTGGGAAGGAATTGTTCCCCGGAAGGGAGGGGAGGCCCTGGCACAGGTTGCCCAGAGACGCTGTGGCTGCCCCTGGATCCCTGGATGTGTTCAAGACCAGGCTGGATGGGGCTTGGAGCAAYCTGGAATAGTGGRAGGTGTCTCTGCCCATGGCAGGGGGATTGGAACCTGTGGTGTCTTGTATGTGGGCTCCATCTCCTGGCTGCTCTGCAAACTCTGCTGCCACCGCCCTGCTGCTGTGCAGGTCTGGCTCCAAGCGTAGGCAATGCCAGCCGGGCAGGCACTGCCACCAACACCACCTCTGCTCCCTCCCAGACACCTCTCCATGCTGCAAGTCCTTTTCCTAGAGACCTGCGGAATCAGATCCCAATTGCCAGGGGTTTCCCCAGGATGTGCTCCTGTCACAAACCATAGAACCACAGAATCATTGAGGTTGCAAAAAGCACTCCAAGACCATCGAGTCCAACCATTCCCCAGCACTGCCAAGGCCACCACCAACCCATGTCCCCAAGTGGCACATCCACAGGGCTTTAAAATCCCTCCAGGGATGGGAACTCTACTGCTGCCCTGGGCAGCTGTGTCAGGGCTGGACAGCCCTTTCCATAATTTTCCCTAATATCCAACCTAAAACTTGCCCTGGCACAGATCGAGGCTGTTTCCTCTCATCCTGTCGCTGTTCCCTAGGAGCACAGCCTGAACATCCCTGGCTGCCCCCTCCTGTCAGGAGTTGTGCAGAGCCAGAAGGTCCCCCCTGAGCCTCCTTTTCTTTAGGCTGAGCCTTTTTCCCAGCTCTCTCAGCCACTCCTAGTGCTCCAGCCCCTTCCCAGCTCCGTTCCCTTCCCTGGACACACTCCGGCACCTCCAGGTCTCTCTTGCTGGGAGGGGCCCAAAACTGTCCCCAGCACTGGAGATGCCCCAGCAGTGCCAGCACAGGGACAGGCATTGCCCTAGCCCTCCTGTTCCCCCAGTGCTGGAACAGCCCAGGAGCCATCAGCCTCCTTGGCAGCTCCATGTCATCCCCTTCTGAGCTTCCCTTTGGAGGTGGATGTAATCACCCGGTATATCACTTGTCAGGTTAGTTCTGTAGCACTTTCCAGCTGAGCAGATCTTCAGCTCTTCAAGTGAGTTGGCTGATGGCTCCAACGTCCCCATGGTGAGAAGCCCCACCCAAGCCATGGGATCTCCTTCCACACTGCTCAGAGGAGGCTTTGCAACTCCCCATGATGGCATTTGCAGCAGCCCAGCTTCCACAAGCTGTACTGGTGCCAGGAGAAGCTTTCTCAGCAAGGATAAATTTGCCAAAATTAAGATCCTAGACTATTTACAAATTCAAGCCAAAATATTTTTGGCAGGCCAAAGCCCTTCAGAGTCTGGGCAGAGGGATTGCTGGAGCAACTGGTAAAGACCTGTTTTACTGGAAATGTCAGCAGTGGCTGCACCAACCCGCCCCTGCGGACCCATAGGATACCTTCAAACCCAAGCTGTAGGCCATAAGGACAATGCATGTACCACTGCTTAAACTTGAACCACTTCTCCCCTGCCATAGCAACAAGGCTGGCTGGTTTCGTGACATGGTTCTGGGCTCTGTTGTGTCCTGATCGAGCTATTTGACTGAGTGTGAAGCACTAAAGTATTCACCAAGGTGATGCTGGGAACAGCTCAAACTGATAGTGCAGAACATTCACTCAGAAAAGAGAAAAAAAAAAGAAGAATCATTCTCTTTTTCTCTTTTGTTACTCACACAAAATCACCCTGATGTCAGCGGAAAGGTGGAGAAGAGCATCCCCATGCTCCAACCTCTGTCTGTGAGTCTGGGATCTCCCTGGACAGGGCTCTAAGGCAGCATCCTGGTCCATGTCTCTTACTGGGAGACATATAGGTGGGAAGGCCACGAAGACCTGAGCTCTTTGTGTGCTTTATAGGGGCCCAAGTGGTTTCATGTCAAGTGAAACTTTGCTGTCAAGCCTAGTAATAAATGATGATTTTGATTTTTGGAGGGTTTTGGCAAGAAAGAAAAAAGCAGCACAATTTTCTGATTGGCACGTGGGAAATAGACAAGGACTGCAAACAAGAAATAAATTATTCAGAGGTGGCATAGATGAGAGAGATGAGAGTAATGGGATTAATACAAGGAAGAACAGACTGGCGTGGAAGATGCATTTTCTAACAGCCAGGAGCAGCTCTCCAAGAAAGGGATGAGAGTCCCAGAGTGGGGAACTTGCAATTTCCAATAGAATACCCCAGAAAGCATCCCAGTGAGGATGGTCTCATCCTGCAAGCCCCCACTGGTGGGAAGGGTGAATCCTCAGCTCCTCTGCTACTGGCTCACTCCAATTTCTCCAATTTTCACACATTTTCCAGACTTGTAAAACTGGCTCCGAAAATGATAAGCAGTTGCAAGATTAATTGCTTTAAAAGCAAAAAAGGAACAGGAAATGCCTGAAGGCACCAGGACAGATAATATGCTGTATTCATAAAGGTTTTAATAATTCATTGCCAGCAACTGTATAAAGTTATTCTGTCCCCTTCCACTGCTTGTCTACAAGGACGACTCAAGGCAGCTTGATTCCTGCTCAAGGAGCATGAATCAAAGGATGTCTTGCATCCTTCTAGGTGGAGTCATATTTTATTAACCACAGAAACTTCTTTTCTGGTAAGAAATTAAAAGTACTTTTATTGAGTTCAGGGCTCGTGAAAAATTCCAGATGAGTACCCTGGAAATGAAAGACAGTTTTGCCTCAGCTCTGACTGGGGAAAGAAAACCTGCTCTGGGGAAGGAGTTAAGCATGTCCTTAAAATTAGCTATGTATCTAAGGGATTTCCTGAAATAAAGCCCAAAATGCAGCATTGCAGGACTCCTTTGCTAGAGAGCTCCACATTCTGTGGCACTGAGAAGAGGATGGGTATTCAGCTTGCAGCCCACATTAGGGGTTTTCAAGAGAGGCAAATCAGGACAATAACAAAAAAAACCCCACAAAAATTAGCAAAAAGAAAATTTTTTACATTTCCTATACCAGCATAGTTAATGCTAAGGAAGTTTGCAGATCTGGACAAAAAGAGGGAGGTTTAAAGAAAGACTGAGGAGGAATAACCTCAATTTCAATGAAAAGACTTCAGAGATGCTGCAGAATCAGACTAATTAATCAATCTAATTAAATGGCTGCAAGATAGACTAGTAGCATGTCTCAGTGAAATGAAGAAAAAGAGAAGAGACTGGAAATTCCCTGTTCTCTTTCTAGAAGTATGCTGAATTTTGTTTCCCATGCAGGTCCAGCAAGACAGGTTTTAACTGCTCAGAAATCATTGTTGCTCCATGGGCAAATTCCACGGGTAGATTTCAATCCAGCTCTTCTTTCTGGAGTGATCAAGAGGAGGAGGTTGGAAGAATGTTCACTTGCTATCCTTCAGCTTTTTCCTTCCCTGCCCTCCTGCACATCACATCCCCCAGATTTGTGGCTTCTTGGTGGCACCCAATGTTTTGAAAAAATTGTTTTCCTGGTGAGCAGAAGGCACAAAGCTGGAGTGGGAGTGGTGAAGGTGCCTACTCACATCCATAGGAATTGGTCCCTGCAAGTGTGAATCACAATCCTTCGCTATCAAGGATGTCAACAAGGTTCTCTTTTACCCACTCTGAAGGAAACAGCCTCAAGTTGCTCCAGAGAAGGTTTAGGTTGGGTTTTAGGAAAAATTTCTTCATGCGAAGGGCTATCCAGCCCTGGCACAGCTGCCCAGGACAGTGGGGAAATCCTCATCCTTGCAGAGATTTAAAAGCCATGTGGATGTGGCACTTGGAGACATGGGTTAGTGGTGGCCTTGGCAATGCTGGGGTAGCAGTTGGACTTGGTGATCTCAAAGGGCTTTCCAACCTAAATGATTCTGTGATTTCCTCCAAAGTTCCTTTGATATCTCTGTTTTCTTCTCCCATTGCTGCTTTCTCTGCTTCTTTTCCCCATTAACAACACAAAGGTGCCAACCACTTTTCTCGTGACCTTTGTGTATTTTATATTCCCTCATCAAATGCTTGAGGATGGAGGGAGGTAAAGGTGTTTTGTGGTTTATGTCTTATTGATGGGATTCTCTCCAGTGCTTTTGATACACAGACTTGAGCCAATCGATCTCTGGCTGTGTTTCCCCCTGAGCCTCCCTCCCTTCTGTGCTGAGTTGGTTTTCATGTGCAGACTGTAATGATACCGACTCTGTGTGTGCACAAGCATCCACAAGATTAATTTGCAGAACTGCAATGCAGGTAGCATCGAAGTTGTTCAAAAGAAAAAAAAAACCAACCTAATCAGGGCTGTCAAATTGCTTTTCTTTCTTGCTCAGTCTTACAGGAAGAAAATACAGGAAGACCACGTCATTGCCAATATCCCGAGGAGCATGTGAGTGGAGAGAAGAGGGAAGGAAATTCGTTACCCCATGAACCAAGTCTGGGACACCAAATTTTTTAAACTGTATCCCCTGAGCTTGTACAGCTTCATTGCTTTGGCATTTTGTTAGGGAGCACTGTGGGCTGCACTGCTTCTATCTGAAGCTGAGGACTCAGTTTAAACTTCCAGTTTAAAGCTGGGTTTAAACTGAGAGAGGGCAGGGTTGGATTGGAGATTGGGAAGAAATTCTTGCCTGTCAGGGAGGTGAGACCCTGGTACAGGTTGCCCAGAGAAGCTGTGGCTGCCCCTGGATCCCTGGAAGTGTCCAAGGCCAGGCTGGATGGGGCTTGGAGCACCCTGGGATAGTGAAAGGTGTCCCTGCCCATGGCAGGGGGTGGAACGAGGTGATCTTTCAGGTCCCTTCCAACCCAAACCATTCTATGATTTTATGATGTCTCTAGGGCTTGACAGTGCTGACAGATCTCCACATTGTTTCCGAAAGCTGGAGATGAGCGGCCAAATGTTCTAGCCTATTATTGTCTTGATTAGATAAAATCAATCATAGAAGCACAGAATGTCTCAAGCTGGAAGGGACCCTCATGGATCATTCAGTCCAACCCCTGGCTGTGCACACGACTCCCCAACAATCCCACCTTGTGCCTGAGAGCATTGTCCAAATGCTCCTGGAACTCTGGCAGCCCTGGGGCTGTGCCCATTCCCTGGGAAGCCTGTTCAGTGCCCACCGCCCTCTGGGGGAAGGACCTTTCCCTGATATCCAACCTAAACCTCTCCTGACCCAGCCATTCCCTGAGTCCTGTCCTTGGTCACAGAGAGCAGAGATRAGATAAAATATTCTATTTCCTGCCTTAAATGACTGCGTGTTGTTCCTCCACCATGTTTCACTCAAGCCCAGTATGTAAGTCATCTCAAATCTCTGGTGGGTTACAGGGAGGGCACAATTTCAGCATGAAAATATGCCACAATTCCAAAGCAGGTCCTTGTTCTGAGTCAGAGAAAACATTACAACCTCTGCTGGAGAGAACCATTGAAAATCCCCCAAACCTTCTGGTCAATCAAAATGCTCTGTTTCTATTTTGACTGTTTTCTTTTCCAGTACATGAGAGACTGAAATAAAAAGCCCTTCTGAAATTAAAAATGAAAAGGCATCACTCATAATCTTAAGATGTTAACATATTTTGGTTTGATACCTTCAGAATGCTTGTGAGCCCTTTAGATTTTTTCAAGATGTGTTTTAATTAAATCTTCATTCTCAGGGAAGCTCAACTGTTTGATTTGCCTCAGCAAATACAATTATAGAGTCACAGAATGATTTGGGTTGGAAGGGAGCTCAAAGACCATCCAGTTCCACCCTCTGCCATGGGCAGGGACACCTTCCACTATCCTAGGGTGCTCCCAGCCCCATCCAGCCTGGCCTGGAACACTTCTAGGGATGAGGCAGCCACAGCTTCTCCGGGCAACCTGTGCCAGGGTCTCACCACCCTCACAGGGAACAATTTCTCCCTACTATCTAATCTACCCCTACTGTCAATGTGAAGCCCTTCCCCCTTGTCCTGTCACTCCATATCCTTGTCCAAAGTCCCTCTCTAGCTCTCTTGGAGCACCTTTAGCACTGGAAAGTGCTATAAAGTCATGAAATGAGGGTTGCAGCTGCTCTTTGGTTTCATCCTTTCTTGGTGTAAGCCCATCCTGGAGGAGAAGCACAGCTGCCTCTCAATTAAATCATGTTTGGTTGTGAGTGATTTTGAAGTTTCCAGTTTGCCCTTTCAGAGTGAAACACCTCCTGGGTGAGATAATATAAGGTAAATGGTGCAGAGGCTCTGGGAAACAGTTTTTTGGGCAGGGAGGAGCTTCATCTCGTGCTGGTGGATGCTGAAGGTTGTTTTCTGATAATATTTACACAGACTAAATGAAGCAATTAAAATAACCAATCTGCGGCTGCTATCTCTCACAGAAGACTGTCCCAGAAGCAGAAATAGCTTATTCACTGGGAAAAACTCCTTGGAAGTGTCTAATTGGCCAGCTGAGGCTCTGCCTAATTGGAGTTTCTATTTGCCCTGACATTCGTGATGCAGCAGGAGCAAAATGCTCTTCTGAACCCTGACTCTCCAGGGCTAATCCAATGCCTTCCTGGGCTCAGAGGGTTTGGACATTGCCATACAGTGCTGGAGGCAAGAAGCTGCCTGCAGCCTTCATTTCTTGGCAGATGGGCCAGAAATAGAAATACTTTCCCTGTCTCAAGCTATTTCCAACCCTCATTCCCATCCCTGACACATCCTCATAGCTGTGGCAGGATGGTCTATGAGCCAGGAAAATTGACCACTGGATAATTGCAGACAGCAGGATTCAGGCTTAAGGGCTGAAGGGGGAAAAATGAAATTGCAAAGGTTCTCCCAGCCCACTGCCATGGGAGATGAGACACAAGGGATGAATCCTGGATGGGCTGGAAATCAACAGCAAGATCCTACTGACTGCAAGGGTTTTAAATCTCCCTGGAGGAGCTGAGCAATTGCACAGAGTATTCTGTTTAGCTGGATACAAAACCAGCAGGAAGAAAAGAGATTGGAAGTTGGCTGCCACAGTGAATTTGCCTTATGTTGCACTTATCACACTGTTGCCACTATGTAAATAATAACATTTTATGATTTATTTATGAACAAGCCAAGAGATGACCTCCAGCTGCAGACTCATGAAGCCGCAATAATCACCCAGACATTTGGATATTGATGTCTAGGAGAAAATGGAATCTGTGGAGCTGACCCAAAGAAAAGTAAAGGGAGGGTTGATTTCTTGAGAGGCATGATTTCATGGGGAAGAAGGGCAGGGGTCTTTCATCATGATGGTCATGGAAAAAGCAGTTGTGAGGAGGCCTCTCAGAAATGGGGCTGGGGAGGTGGTTTGGGGTCTCTGGTACATAAAGGTCAAAGAATGGAATTGAAGATGATGTTGCTGCATGTGGACAACAGTGTGTGTAAGGAATGAATATATGGAGACAATGCAATAAAGGATGGGAAAATTCAGCCAAGTGGTGAGTAAGGGCAGATATAGAATCACAGGATGATTTGGGTTGGAAGGAACCTTAAAGATCATCTCGTTCCACGCCCCTGCCACGGGCAGGGACACCTTCCACTAGATCAGATTTCTCCAAGCCCCGTCTAACCCAGCCTGGAACACTCCCAGGGATGGTGCAGCCACAGCTTCTCTGGGCAACCTGTGCCAGAGCCTCACCATTCTCACAGGGAGGAATTTCTCCCTAATATTGCATCTCAACCTACTGTTGTAAAGCCATTCCCCCTTGTGCTGTCACTCCATCCCTTGTCCAAAGTCCCTCTCCAGCTCTTCTGGGGCCCCTTTAGGCACTGGAAGGTGCTTTAAGGTCATCCCAAAGTGTTTTCTTCTCCAGGCTGAACATCTTCAACGCTCTCAGCCTCTACAGGCACTGCAACAGAAGACTTGGGTGCACTTTTCTGCCTGCCATCTTGGACCCCGTTGGAGGTCCCAGCAAAGGGCTCACCAGTACAGTCTGCTGGAACTAGTCCTCTCTCCCCTGTCCCTTCAGCACCCTCCAGGGAGCCAAAGGTAAATGTGGCAGACTTCCACCAAAGAATGAATTAGAGACTCAACCAAAACTGAGGGGTCTGAAGGAAAACTTATTCCATTCACTGAATATCACAGACATTAACTTGGAAGTTCAGAGACTTTATACTTCCTGTTGCTCCCATCAATGTGGTTGGAAGTCAAACTACCTCGGGGAGTTTTCAACCCTTGTTTTCCAAAAGAGACATCAGACTGTCCTCAGGACGCACCCCATGACTTCCTAGGAGGGGGAAGGGGAGCCATGGGTTCAGACCTGTACCTCCTGTCCATGCCCTACTCACCCAAATCCACCTTCTAACCAAATCTGCCAGGGATGATGACTGGGGTTGGCATCTGCTGGACCACAAGCCACTGTCTCCACTAGGCAGACCTGTTTCCCTGGGTCTGGTTTGATTCATGCGGACAGGGCAGATAGCCACTCTGCACTCCCCATGGACGTAGGGAAGCCGAATTTCCAGAGGATTATTTATAGGGCACAGCATTATTTATGTTCCCCTATACTTCCTGCTGTCACCCCCTGACCCGCATTTCAAAATCACAATTTAGCAACAGTAGGTCTGTGATTTCACTTAATGTAATGAAATGAAACTTCCTGGAACTAAGTGAAATGAAAAGAAAATAAATGTTATTGAATTAATGAAATTAAATGAAATTTTAAAATTTCATTTTATGAAGGGAAATGAAATTCTGTGAAATTCTATGGAGTGAAATGAGATTATATGAAATGAAATGAAATGAAATGAAATGAAACAAAATGAAATGCTGCAACTGTCAGATTTTTGTTAATTTCCTTCAAAATATGTAGAGTTCTCTGTAGCTGATTTGCTGATATTAACATCTGCAATGCTACTTCTGTGATAAATTTAATTAATCTTATTCCACATAGAATTAAATCTCTCCATTTATGACGTGATGAACTGTTTTCTGAATCAGTACTCACACTCAGGGGTCAAGATTCACAACTTGCATGATGTTGGCAACTCCAGTAGACACACAGGCTCCTTGTAGTTATGCACTTGTGGCTGTAGAGAGTGCTTGGTAAGTCAAATGCTGGTAAATCTCTGCGGCATTTACTCATATAACTAAATGCATTAATGGATATTACACTGTGACATAAGCCATGGTATTGCGTGTTTAAAACAATTAAGTATTTCACCATCAAATAAAGCTTTCCTCTCTCTTCTGCCTCTATTTTGCAGAGTTTTCAATAAGTATTCGTATTTACTTCTGTAAACTCAAACTTACTCTAAAATACACAGAAAAAAGAATCAGTGCGTTGACAAAGCACCTATGCACTTATGAGAGGCAAATCAGAGGCTTCTTTCAAAAGGTCTTCAAAGGAAAATGTTGATTGAATTAGCTGGAAGCCTCAAAAGTAGTTGAACTTTTCCCTATAACTAATGACATAAAGAATGATGCCGCCTCGCTGCTAGCACACTGGTCGGTCCCGAGGGGCAGGGCGGGAGGCGCCGGGGCTCGCGGGGGATGCCACGGGTCCGGCCGCACCCGCAGAGGAGTAGGGTCCGGCGGAAGGGGTCCGGGGGCTGCGGGGGCGGCTCGGAGCTCGGCTCCCGGGCGTGGCCGGCTCGCTGCAACGCCCTCGGTGCCCGTTCCGTGCGGGGGCTGCTCGGCTTTTCCCCCCCTTCCTCGGGGAACGAACCACCCGGCGGCTCTGCCTCTCCCCGGGAGCGGGCACAGACCTTGAAAGCCCCGAGCAGGTCTGGGGTCCGTCAGCTGCCAGTGGCCTTGGAACAGGGGGGGCACCGGGGCGGGCACGGCGGTGCTGCTCGTGTCTGGGTCGGCATGAGAAGTGCCGCCAAGCCGAGGCTCAGCCGGACCCCAAGGATCGGCCGAGCCGGGGGTCAGCCGGACCAGGCTCCCCTGGCTAGCCTTTCCCGTGAGCAGCTCTTTGTTTTGCGGTGTTTGCTGCTGATGCCCCGCCCAGAGAGACAAAGTTTGGCACAAACACCTTTCTGGAGGTGTGAGGTGAGCTGACAGTGGGGCTGGCTCGGGTGGGCAAAGGCAGCCTTTTGCTGGTCCTGGCCCGGTTTTCAACCAAAAATGGGAAGGAGATCCCTGTGCAGTGCTTACAGGGCATGATTTTGGGGCTGAATCATTCCCAGGGATGTGTCTGGTTGAACAAGCTGCATCACAGCAGCGTTCAAAAGGCCACAAATGCTGGAATTTGGATCTTGAAAACGACGGTGCACATTGTTCGGTGGAAGCACTTTGGCAAGAGCGGGTCCCCGCGGGTGTTCTGTCCTACACTAAGGGGGCGGGGGGCTCGCTTACAGGTGTGCTCCCAGAGAGCAGCCACCTGTCCCCAGCTGGGAGGGTGGGAGCTGGGCACCCGCCTCTCCGGGGACGTGCTGCGGCGGGGGTGGTTCGAGTGGCAGGTGGTGGCTCCCCAGAGGTAAATGCTAATCTATCCGCGGGCTTGAATGCCTGCGTCATCCTTAAAAAGCTGTTGCCCAGAAATGTGTGTTTTCCAGTGCTTCGGGCTCCTGGGATTGATGGGTACAGGACAGGGAACACAGCGATGCAAAAGGGATGGCACATGAGAAGGTAAAGTGTCTGTTTCGCTGAGGACGTTGTTACACGGAACCTGGTCCTTCACGGGGGAAGTTTTACTGTGAGTGTTGTTACAAGGTAAATGGCTCTTTATGTGGAATGTTTTGCTTCCTTTTAAAAAAAGCGTTTGAGAGGAGAGCTGAGGTACTCCCCAAAAGTCTCTTGACAAGGGCAGTTCTAGCCCTGCTTAAGCAATTTTTGGTTTTAGGCGTTTGTTTTGAGCTCTGCCTTGTCACACTCGTTGCAGCATGTGCTTGCTGCGGAAACTGACCATGCCCTGAGAATTCAGTGCTTTGCAGTAATGCTTTATCATACCTCATGTCTGGCTCCCCCTCCTTTTTTTATTCTTGCCCCTTCCCCACTCTATTTCACTGGTCTGTACATCTTAAAATATTTAGCTGTGTGCTTTTCTGGCCTCTTGTGGAAAATAAATTGACAACCAACATAAATAGTGGTTTTTCTTTTTGGTGTCTTGCTACAAGGAGCTACAAAATGTTTTTACACCACTTATTTTATCAGGGTGGTTGGTGAACAGTAGAGCCTCTGAGCAGCCTCATTGTCCTGTGGTGCTTTTTCCTTTTTGTGCCATAGTGAGATGATCATGAAATATTTTAACAGCACCTATCAAATGCCTGTGGTAGTGTTTGTGGGCCAGGAATGCATGTGCGGCATAGTTCAGCTATTGCCATACTTCATGTGCAATCCTGTGTCAAGCTTCTAGTTCAGGACGTAACCTATTTTTTTTTTTTTAAATTGTAGACTTAGCTGTTTATAGAATCATAGAATTTCAGAATGGTTTTGGTTGGAAAGGACCTTAAAGCTCATCTCATTCCACTCCCCTGTCATAGGCAGGGACACCTTCCACTAGACCAGATTGCTTCAAGCCCAGTCCAACGTGGCCTGGAGCACAGCCAAGGAAAACAATGTAAGTCCTTTAGGCCACAGCTGGGACATAGGGCTTGGGTGGCTCATTCAGGGAGGGGTTGCTTGGGTCCAAACCAATGTTGCTTTTCAGTTTTAAAGTATTGCGTTGGATTTTGGTATGTCAAATGATACCACCAAAATAGAATCATAATAATTGAGCTTCAGGACTCTGCACTTAATTCTAATGTGTTTGGGCGATTGGAGGTGCAGGAAATGCCAAATCCCAAAGCAATTATATGTTCATAATGTTAAGTGCAACATCTTTAAAACCAAGTCCTCGGTGCAGGGTTTTCATATGGGTGAGTAAGGTCTGAAGGCCTTTCTTGTGTCCCAAAAGCCAAACGAAACCTGCCAAAAGCAGACCTTCATTCCATACCCACGATTTCAATTTGCTATTGGATTCTTCCCTCCAATCTTCTCTCCGGTTCTTGTGCCAAAGGGGCTCTGACCCCCGGGCCATACAGGGTGTTTGTTGCCTTGATAAATGAAAATGAAATTTGCCAATTCTGTCAGGGAAGCAAAACATCCTGGGGTTTGTTCGGCTGAAGATAGAACGTGAAGGTGTCCATACTAGTAGTGGGTGTGAGCGCTGACAGTTTTGGGTTGTGTGGTTCCTCTGGCCCCTCAGAAGTTGGGGCAAGGCTGAAGGAAGGAGGGAAGCTGCCATGACTGCTTTCACAAACACACCTGCGGCAGCTGAACATCTGCCAAGCCTACCTGCTTAATTGTTTGGGTCGCTTGGCTGCACAAATCCTGACTCGATTAGACTGCAGATGTGCTTGAAGCCAGCAGGGCCCTCAGCATTCCATGTTGAGACAGTTGGATAGTGTGTTGGCATCCTTGTTTTGTGGGAACTAGCACCCAGCCGGGCCATATCCTCGTGATGTTGTAATAGCCAGTGTCGCTCAGTTCCTACGGCACCACTAGACCTATCTGGAGGTTCCCATTGATAGCTCCAATCCCTCTCAAGCCAGGGTTTGTCTGCCCCAGAGCAGGCTTCCAGCCTGCAAGAGCTTGTCTTTTCCCCTTCTCCAAATTGCTGTTGCACTGTGGAAGTAGTTAAAAAAGTTGCTCCTGAGAAACTGATTCTCAAGTGTCTTTCATCATTATTACCTGAGTAACAGGGTTGGGAATAAATGCATTGGCTTTGACTTGACACCTGGATTATGTGGTTTTTTCCTCTGCCAGTGTGTTTTAGTAGCCTCTTCCTTTTTCATCTGCCATTCTCCAAAGTTTTGCTTTTGTTGTTGCTGAGAAACTTTCATTCTCGGTATTACTGTGCTTTTGTAGCTGTTAACTTTGTGTTTGCCTCTTCTTGAGCCCCCCATAGAAGAACTAAGGCACACTAAAAATCCCACAGTGTTCTCCTTAGTCAGTTTTTTCCTGGTGACTGTATTTTGGCAGCAGTGTAAAGGAGTAGATGGTGATAGGCTGTTTTCCTTGTGCATGGGGATGGAAGCATGTGTCCACAATCAGGGCTCCTTTCTTGGCTCACTTTGGGATGAGTGGTATGTGATTAGAGAATTGCTGTTCAGGTTGATTGTTCTGATCACAGAACTCATTTATTTTGCATTTGTGACCCAAGTTATCAAAAGGAAGGCCCTTGCAAGGTCTGATGTGGGTTTAGATGTGACACAGCACTTACCTGTTTTAACTGGGAGAAGATGTGGACACAGTATCCTGACTGGAAGTGTGTTCTGTTTGGCACTGTAGCAATTGAAGAGGATACAGATTCTTGTACCATTTGTCTGCTGTTTATGGCATTCCAGTCTCATGTGCATTAGAGCATCGCTCTCTTGGATTATTTGTCTCGATATTTCCTCCCTGCTGTTGTACATGCAGTTCTGTGTGGATCTGCTTCTGGGTGACCAGCCTGTACCTGCTCCCCACGTCTCTGCAGGGCAGCAAGAGAAGCCCTGGGCATTTCACTCTGCACTCTGCTCTACAGGKTAGACAGATAGGGCAGCGACACGGCAAGCTCCTTGTTTTGGGGCACTGCAGGGGCGGAACAGGATACTGGAGTTGATTCCCAATGATCACTCCGCACAGACTGTTCTTCTGCCATTGGGGGGGCTGGCATTGGAACTGCTGTGATCTCCACATCCTGTCCCAGTCACTGACGTGCCAAAGTGTGACAGAATGGCTGTGCTGTCCTCGGGGTGCACTGAGCCGAGGAGAGAACCAGGACAGTGACAGGATGTGTGGAGCTCAGGGTCTGTGTTAATAAAGTCTCTCCTTCTGGACTTTATTTTCTGTCAAGACCTTTTGTGCATGCTCAAAAATCCTTTAATTCAGTCCGTGCACTTGGTCTTGATAGGAAAACAATATTTGGCAGAAATAGGGTGCTATTTTAGAATTTTTAAAGCCACTGTGCACTTTTCCCCTTGAACTTTTTCATATTCTTGATGTTACGTGTCTGTGTGCAGTGGCACAGGTTGTGTCCCTGCATATACAAGGAAGCAGGACTGAAATTTCTCATTGTTTTCCTGGAAGTGTCATGCCACTGACATGTCTCTTAATCTGGTTTCTCCTGCACACTGATTGTTTTGATTTTAGCTTTTTATTGAGCTGTGTATAATTTGGGGCTACACAGTAATAAGATCAGGCTACAATTCAGCAAGAGTTTTTAATCTACCCCCACAGGTCCCTTGCATGGTCTCATGGAAACATGTCTGGTTGCTATGTTAGCCGCCTCAGGAAAATACCAGCTGCTCTACAGCTGCTTTTCTCCAGCTAGGCACTAGAATCAGCTGTAGACCTCCCCCTCCCTTTTCAGGGTAAGGATGTKGTGAGAGCAAGTAGACAATGAATGGGATTTGAAGCCGCTTGCTGCATTTTGGTCAAATGTGTAAGTTGTGTCACGGGTGGGTTTTTGAGGAGAAAACATTCCGTAGTAGCAGAACAGTTTCTGTAGACAGCGCGTGAGATCCCCTACTCTGTGTGCCACATTACAGCTTTAGACTTCAGGTCCCGTACGTGCTCCCACGGACCTACTGAAGTGTTTGAGTCAACTGACTGCTTGAAGTGAGCAGGTGTCAGACAAGTGGCGGTGCTGCCTGCTGAGCCCGTTTTTGGAGAGAGGAGGGCCTTGCCTGAGAGACAGATGACACTGTTCAGCTGGCACATCTGGCACTCATAGCCATGGAAATGTGCTTCTTGGAACAGTGGTGGGGCACGGCTTAAATGTGCCGTTGGAGAGGGCAGCAGTGGTGTCTKCTGTTGGGCAGATGCCTGGCAGTGGGCCCCATCCAGGGAGCAGCGTAGGTGACACGGGCAGCACGTTGGGATACTTGGGATTTCCTTGGAACTTCACGTGTTCATTAGGTTTCCTCATGTGACTTGGAGTATCTTTTGTAACTTATGACCTGTGTTAGGTTGGGATGTTTTCTTGTTTGGTTTTGTTTTTCTAGATAAAATCAAAACAGTGGGTTTACCACATGAAAGATTAAAGAGGTTTTAACAAAAGTTGGAGAGTGTTGTCTAATTTTTTAGTAAGGGCATCCAAGCTGTGTGCTGTCAGTGCAGAAAGGAAGGAAAGGTGCAGGATTATTACTTGAAAAGAGATTAAATAACCTTTGGTTTTGATTGGAAACCGTATCATTTTTAAAAACTGATGCAATACTTCTAAAAGACACAATAGGTCTTGTATCACATTTATTTTCACAAATCTGCCATGTGGAAGTAATTCAAGTATTTTGGGTTTAAAACTGCCTGAAACCTGTCATTAAAATGATACTGTGTGTCTCATCACTTTAATATACTTGCTACTCTTTATCTCTCAGCGTGTAGACTTGATCCCTTTTCCACAGAATCTGGCAGGCTGAACTCAACTGAATTACAGAAACATACTTTGGATAGTTGAGTTTATTTTTTAAAGAATAAAACTCAGCATGAAAACCCCAAGCTTTCTGTGGGCTTTATTGGTTTTGCTCTTTATTTGAGCCACATCTTTAAATAATGATATTGACAACTTCTAGAAACAGCATTAAATAGATTTTGTACTCTCTAATGAGATCTTCAGGCCCAAGTTTTTCATTTGCTGTGCCAATACAGCGGCAGAGGTTGAGTTAATTGCAGATCCAGGCTGACAATGTCCCGTGCATCTCTTGTTCATTCCTGGGTGCAAAGTCAAGCTTTTGGGACAGATATTGCACCTCAAACCACGAGGCGTGTTTAAACTTTGTATTTTATTTTGTAAATACACAGGATGGCTAAGCAATTTGTCTTGTTGCTGTACTATGGAATGGAATCAGAAAGGTTCATATAATCACATTGCAGTTGGAATGTTCAAGGATATCGGTGTGACAGTTCTCAGGGATGAATCCTGTGCACAGCAGTCTGTAGTGTGGTAGTGCAGGACACAACAGCAGTGTCTGAGGGACAGGACTGATTTAACTGGGAGCAATTCTAGCCCTGGACAGCTGTGTGACCTGACTGCCTGTGTCACCTGGGACTGCTGCCTCCTCTTAGTGCCACAAAATGGTTTTGTTCTGGACTTGGGTGCATTTTTGAGACCTGGGAAAAAATGATTTTGGAAATGACCCAGGCAGTGAAACGACATCTGCCAAGGGGAGCTTTTACAGGGTGTATTTTTGAGAACTCCAGCTGTCTTTTGGTGACATGGCTCGCAGACCTGAGTGTGTCAAACTGTCTCATCTCTGAGTTGCGGCATGGCCCTGGCTCGGCCCAGGGAGGGCAGTCAGTTTTCAAGGAAGCCCCAGGCTGTGTGTTAGTGCAGGATGCCCCTGAGCTGGGGAGAACAGGCTGCTGTCCTGTGCTGGGGGGGTGTGCCCTGGATCTCTGAGCTACAGCTGCACTGGCAGGGGTGATGCTGTGCCAGGGAAAGGAAGGCCCTCTGCTTTGCAGGGGTGGGTAGGAACAGCGAGGTGCTCTGTGCTGGCAGCTCAGTTTTGTGTTGCTGATGTTTTCAGAGCCAGAACAGATTGATTTGGTTCTGGTGCACTGGAACAGGATCCAAACCCTAAAAAATGTTGATTTGTCCTTAGGCTAAAAAATATTCCTGTGCAGTACTTGTTACCTTGCACCTGCAGTTCAATGTGGAAAATATTTATTTTAGTGAGCAAATGTTGTCGTGGCTCATGCACTGAAAAGCAGAAGAGTTCCTGGTAAAATCAGCTGGGAGAGCGTGAGTGCCAGCCAAACTCTGAAAGTGTTGCAGTGCCATCCCACTGCAGTAGGAAAGGGGTGTGAGGTGTAAAGCCCTGAGCAGAGCTGTGGGAAAGAGGAGCTGAGGAAGAGTCCGGCTAAGTATGGATTTGAACTGGGGTGGGTGTTAGTGCAGGAAGAGACATCTTTCATTCAAACTTTCAAAATGAAGACCTGTAAAATCCTAGCTCTGTCTTCAGTGGATTCTGTTTAGTGCGTTTCTACTTAATATTTATGCAATCACAAAAAGCAAGGGAAGAGTAAATGACCCTGGTTCACACTATTGGAATGTGAAGGCTTTTAAAGGCTGACATATTTCTGTTCTATTTTTCCACTATAAGCTTGGCTTTTCCCCTCCTTTTTCGATGTCTGCTGCATTGGATGTCACAAGGAGCGCTTGATCTCTCATCAGGGATCTTAGGAGTTGGTTATAACTCTGCTTTTTCTGAAGGTGTATCAAACTGTGCTACCAATGTGGATATTTTCTCCTCTGAAAAGCTTTTCCTTGTTGACCATTAGTATATGTATTTATTTAAGCCAGCTTAAAGACACAGAGTTAATATTTTTTGCCAAGCAGGCGATTGGGATATATAGCATCATAAAGTCACTCCAGGACATTCATGTAGCCAGATGTACTCAAAATATTACTTTCAAAGCAAACAATTGTAGTAGTTTTCGCGTTAGTTTGTGTCTGTGAGAACTGGGATTTGGGCTGGAGAGGTGCTATTGGGAGCAAAGGATGGAGTAAATCTGCTCCTTGGACGCGCAGTGAAGGACTGTGTTGCAGGGGAGGGGGGGACTATTTATAAACTGTATCCATATTTCCCTGAAAGTGGGGGCGGAGTAAGGATGCGGGTGGTTGGGTTTGGCCTGGACCTGTCAGAATTAGCCGCAAACAACCCAGCCGAGCCCCTTAAGCCTCAATGGATATGTCAAACACTTGAACAAAGAGCCAAGTCAGTAATGATTCCAGAGGAAAAATTATAGGTGATTGCTTATGATCTGTGGGGACTTTACCTGGAAATTATGAACCTCGAACATACTTAATTTTGGAGGTGGAATCGCAATTTCAGCCTGAGACACCTCAGACACTTATCCATAGAAAGGAAAGCCTGGTGCCCCCGTGTTTCAGGGGCAGACAATGGACTGTCCAGGGAAGGTGATGACCAGCGAGACCTTTCTGCAGTTCCCTCCCTCCGACTGGCGACAGCTCCGAGTGTGAGTGGTGAGGGTGACCAGGGGGCAGGGCAGCCCCAGTTGTGAGCAGTGAGGATGAGGAGGGAGCGGGGCCTGCTGGGGGCTGCTTTGGTGGGGCTACCTCAGCTCCCCTGTGCAGGGAGCTGCTGGAGGAGAGGGGCCCGTGGGGGGGGTTCCAGGGATTTCTCATGGACCGACGGTGAGAGCATCTCCCGGGGCCTAAGGGAGCACCTGCATGTACCTGGATGTGGAGCATTGCTTAAAGAAGGTGCCCAGGGACAAACCTCYGTGCCAGGGGGCAGGACCTGAGCAGGTGAGCCAGTGCGTGGGTTTGCACGGGAGTTCTTTCTCCTTTCCCCTTTCAATTTCATCTTGCCAGTCCCTCCTCAGGGCCCTCTGTCTATCCCCAGTGCCCCCAGGAAAAAAGTGAGTTACTAGGACAGCAGAGGTTTCAGTTGAGGGAGGAAACTGTTCTGTCATTGTTTGTGTTTAAACTGGGGAGGCTCCCCATTAACCTGCAATTTGAAGGGTATCAATTGAAGTAAAACCTGCCTTTTCCATGATGTTGGGGCATCCATTGACAGGAAATCCGCGTTTTCTGTTTTAAATGGAAGGGAAGAACATGGATGATGCCATTTTCTGGGTTTGAATTGAGGGTAATCCCCCCATTTTCATCATCCTAGGGTTTAAATTGAGGGGAAAGCCCTGTTGTCCCTCCTTTCGAAGGGTTTTAATGGAGGTAAAAATCCCCCTTTTCCCATCGTTTGAGAGCCGGAAATTAAGGGAAAACCCTCTTTTTCTGATGTTTTAGCGGATTAAATTAAAGGGGAAAACGCATTTATTTACTGGTTTAGTGGTTTAAATTGAGGTAAACACCCCCTGTTCCCTCAGTTTCAGGGATTAAACGGAAGGAAGCTCTCCCTTTTTCAGCATTTTAAGGGCTTAAAACGGGCTGTTCCGCTGCCTTTCAGGGCGCTTCTACCTGTGCCCTGGCAGCAAATCTCTTGCATGGGAGCGCTCGTGGCACATGGGTAATTTCTGAGGTGGAATGGAAATGTCGGTGGTGGGCTCCCGAAAGAGAATGACCGAGCCGTGCCGGTCCGTGCCGTGCGGAGCCGAGGCGAGC